>OY740811.1:32607053-32619553 GCA_963514005.1 Raja brachyura
TACTGTGCCATTCAATCTGGGGTGTCAGGGCTTGTGGGGAGCAGGCAGGAGAATGGGGTTAGGAGGGAGAGATAGAGCAGCCATGACAAATGGCAGAGTAGACTTGATGGGCCGAATGGCCTAATTCTGATTCACATCCTAACATCCTAATTCACTGCATGTTTTCAAGAGGGAGTTGGATATTCTGTAGCTCTTGGGGCTAAAGGAATCAAGGGATATGGGGATAAAGCAGGAATGGGGTACTGATTTTGGATGATCAGCCGTGGTCATATTGAATGGCGGTGCTGGCACGATGGGCCGAATGGCCTACTCCTGCAGCTATTTTCTGGGTTTGTATTTGAAACAGGAGTGTGGCGAATGTCTCGGGCTGGGCAAGGTGGCATGGAGACGTGGTGATTAAGAGATCATCTGCTTTGTGGTGACCAACTGACATCACCCCTCGAGCCCAGCCTGCCCGTCCTCTGCCAGCTGTTAGCACAGTGACGGCACAGCTGTTGTAACAAGATTCCCACCACTGTGTTCAACACAGCTGGACGTGACGGCAGAGCAGGGAGGGAGTGAGTGAGTGTGTGGTCGCTGCCAAGTCATTGCTGGCAACAGTGAACGGGAAGATGGCTGGTGCTGGGATTTTGTTCAGACGCTCGGATCCAACGTCTGCCTGTGGCTGCGGGAAGGAAATGCAGATGCCGGTTCACCTCGAAGATGGACACAAAATGCTGGAGTAACTCAGCGGGTCAGGCGGCATCTCTGGAGAAAATGTATAGGTGACGTTCACCTGAAATGCCATGAAGATAGACACAAAATGCTGGAGTTTCTGGTCGAAACGCCACCCCTTCCTTGCTCCAGCATTTTGTGTCTATCTTCGGTGTAAACCAGCATCTGCAGTTCCTTCCTACACATTTCTTTGATCATTGATTTCTTTGATCTGTCCTTTTCACACCTTACATTTGTACCCTTCCATATCTCTAGTTTTCCTCTCCCCCGACCCTCAGTCTGAAGAAGGGCCTCGACCCACAACGTCACCCATTCCTCTGTCCAGAGATGCTGCCTTTCCCGCTGAGTTACTCCGGCATTTTGTGTCTATCTTCGCTGTAAACCAGCATCTGCAGTTCCTTCCTACACATTTGATACAAGAACCCTTTAAACCGAAGATAGACACAAAATGCTGGAGTAACTCAGTGGGACAGGCAGCATCTGTGGAGAGAAGGAATGGGTGACGCTTCGGGTCGAGACCCTCAGTCTGAAGAACCCTTCTCCTCTAGATATAAACCTGGCCAAAGAGACAGCTTGTTAGGAGAAGGAAGTTTCTGGAAGGAATTAAGTCCAAGGGTCTCCAATGAGGTAGATAGTAGTTCAAGACTGCTCTCTGGTTGTTGGAAGGATGGTTCTGCTGCCCGATAATGGGTTGTATTACTAGTTAATTTAGTTGTATTAATAGTTTTGTTCAGTTTGGCTTGGCTTGGCTTGGCTTGGCTTGGATTGGCTTGGCTTGGCTTGGCTTGGATTGGCTTGGCTTGGCTTGGCTTGGCTTGGATTGGCTTGGCTTGGCTTGGCTTGGATTGGCTTGGCTTGGCTTGGCTTGGCTTGGCTTGGCTTGGCTTGGCTTGGCTTGGCTTGGTTTGGCTTGGCTTGGCTTGGCTTGGCTTGGCTTGGCTTGGCTTGGCTTGGCTTGGCTTGGCTTGGCTTGGTTTGGCTTGGTTTGGCTTGGCTTGGCTTGGCTTGGCTTGGCTTGGCTTGGCTTGGCTTGGTTTGGCTTGGCTTGCCTTGGCTTGGCTTGGCTTGGCTTGGCTTGGCTTGGATTGGCTTGGCTTGGCTTGGCTTGGATTGGCTTGGCTTGGCTTGGCTTGGCTTGGATTGGCTTGGCTTGGCTTGGCTTGGCTTGGCTTGGCTTGGCTTGGCTTGGTTTGGCTTGGCTTGCCTTGGCTTGGCTTGGATTGGCTTGGCTTGGCTTGGCTTGGCTTGGATTGGCTTGGCTTGGCTTGGCTTGGCTTGGCTTGGCTTGGCTTGGCTTGGCTTGGCTTGGCTTGGATTTATTTTAGAGATACAGCATGGAAACAGGTCCTTCAGTCGACCAGGTCCACGCCGACCATCGATCACCCGTTCACACTAGTTCCATGCTATCCCACTTTCTCATCCACTCCCTACACACTAGGGGGAAATTTACAGAAGCCAATTTGTCGGCAAACCCGCACGTCTCTGGCGTGTGGGAGGAAACCGGAGCACCCGGAGAAAACCCACGCTGGGAAGAAACTGTCCCTGAATCTGGAGGTGTGCGTTTTCACACTTCTGTACCTTGTGCCCGATAGGAGTGGGGAGAAGAGGGAGTGGCCGGGGGTGAGACTAGTGCGTGATGATGCTGCCGGCCTTGCCGAGGCAGCGTGAGGTGTAGATGGAGTCAGTGGAGGGGAGGTTGGTTTGTGTGTGTGTGATGGTCTGGGCTGCGTCCACAACTCGCTGCGATTTTGAGACCATTCAGCCCATCAGGTCCAGCATGCTGTCGTACTAGCCTAACTCCACACCCTACATATTCTTTGCCCTCCTCACCTGCACTAGTTGTGCGGCACGGTGGCGCAGCGGTAGAGTTGCTGCCTCACAGCGCCAGAGGCCCGGGTTCCATCTTGACTACGGGTGCTGTCTGTACAGAGTTTGCACGTTCTCCCCGTGACCTGCGTGGGTTTTCTCCGAGATCTTCGTTTTCCTCGCGCACTCCAAAGACGAGCAGGTTTTTGTAGGTTAATCGGCTCGGTATAAATGTTGAATCATCCCTGGTGTGTGCAGGATAGTGTTAGTGTGCGGGGATCGCTGGTCGACACAGACTCGGTGGGCCGAATGGCCTGTTGCCGTGCTGTATCTCTAAACCAAATAAAAACGAAACTGAGAAAGGCTTGTGGAACAAAATGCACGGAGCGCTGGAATGTTTACTCTCCTGACGACGCACACAACCAGCCGGCTCGACACACGAAGAATGTTCTTTCAAATAATGTTTTTAAAAATGCATTAAATGAAATATGTGAGCCTGGTTGTGCTGCAGACAGATCCCCAGGGCCAAAGATGCCTCTCCACTCCAGCTCAGTGTCCAAGCGCGGCCCGCAGATAGGCGGTGGAGTTCTGCCTCACAGCGCCAGGGACCCACGCTCAATCCTGACTGCGGGCGCTGTCTGAACGGAACTTGCATGTTACCCCCGTGACCGCCTGGGTTTTCTCCGGGTGCTCCGGTATCCTCCCACACGCCAGAGACGTGCGGGTTTGTAGACAAAATGGCTGCTGTAAAATTTCCCCCTAGTGTGTAGGGAGTGGATGAGAAAGTGGGATAGCATGGAACTAGTGTGAACGGGTGATCGCAGATCGGCCTGGACCTGGTGGACTGAAGGCCCTGTTCCCATGCTGTATCTCTAAACTAAGCCAAGCCAAGCCAAGCCAAGCCAAGCCAAGCCAAGCCAAGCCAAGCCAAGCCAAGCCAAGCCAAGCCAAGCCAAGACAAGCCAAGCCAAGCTAAGACAAGCCAAGCCAAGACAAGCCAAACTAAATTAAACTAAATTAAACTAAACTAAACTACACTAAACCAAACCAAACCAAGCCAAGCCAAGCCAAGCCAAACCAAACCAAGCCAAGCCAAGCCAAGCCAAGCCAAGACAAGCCAAGACAAGCCAAGCCAAGCCAAGCCAAACGAAATTAAACTAAACTAAACTAAACTACACTAAACCAAACCAAACCAAACCAAACCAAGCCAAAGTAAACTAAGCTAAACTAAATTAACTGTTAATACAGCCCATATTTGCTCCTTTACCAGTAGACCCAGAAGCGTTTGGGCTGTGACTACATGCAGAGCGGTGCCAGTGCGGACATGCCCAGTGATGAGTCACTGATGGAGATGTCGTGGGGTCTCACATGAAGGAGTGAAACCAAGTCTGCCCTTCGAGGTGAGAGTGAAAGTTCCCATCGGATTATTTGTGGGAGGACAGGAAGTTTTCTCAGACACCACGAGCCAGTGTGACCATGGGCCAGTGTGACCATGGGCCAGTGTGACCATGGGCCAGTGTGACCAGGAGCCAGTGTGACCATGAGCCAGTGTGACCGCGAGCCAGTGTGACCATGAGCCAGTGTGACCATGGGCCAGTGTGACCATGGGCCAGTGTGACCACCAGCCAGTGTGACCATGGGCCAGTGTGACCATGGGCCAGTGTGACCATGGGCCAGTGTGACCATGGGCCAGTGTGACCACCAGCCAGTGTGACCATGGGCCAGTGTGACCGCGAGCCAGTGTGACCATGAGCCAGTGTGACCATGGGCCAGTGTGACCATGGGCCAGTGTGACCACCAGCCAGTGTGACCATGAGCCAGTGTGACCACCAGCCAGTGTGACCACCAGCCAGTGTGACCACCAGCCAGTGTGACCACCAGCCAGTGTGACCATGGGCCAGTGTGACCATGGGCCAGTGTGACCACCAGCCAGTGTGACCATGAGCCAGTGTGACCACCAGCCAGTGTGACCATGAGCCAGTGTGACCACCAGCCAGTGTGACCATGGGCCAGTGTGACCACCAGCCAGTGTGACCATGGGCCAGTGTGACCATGAGCCAGTGTGACCAGGAGCCAGTGTGACCAGGAGCCAGTGTGACCATGAGCCAGTGTGACCATGGGCCAGTGTGACCAGGAGCCAGTGTGACCATGAGCCAGTGTGACCATGAGCCAGTGTGACCACCAGCCAGTGTGACCATGAGCCAGTGTGACCATGGGCCAGTGTGACCAGGAGCCAGTGTGACCATGAGCCAGTGTGACCATGAGCCAGTGTGACCATGAGCCAGTGTGACCATGAGCCAGTGTGACCATGAGCCAGTGTGACCATGGGCCAGTGTGACCACCAGCCAGTGTGACCATGAGCCAGTGTGACCATGAGCCAGTGTGACCAGGAGCCAGTGTGTCCACCAGCCAGTGTGACCACCAGCCAGTGTGACCATGGGCCAGTGTGGCCATGAGCCAGTGTGACCAGGAGCCAGTGTGACCATGAGCCAGTGTGACCATGAGCCAGTGTGACCATGAGCCAGTGTGACCACCAGCCAGTGTGACCAGGAGCCAGTGTGACCGCAAGCCAGTGTGACCACCAGCCAGTGTGACCACCAGCCAGTGTGACCATGAGCCAGTGTGACCACCAGCCAGTGTGACCAGGAGCCAGTGTGACCAAGAGCCAGTGTGACCACCAGCAAGTGTGACCATGAGCCAGTGTGACCACCAGCCAGTGTGACCATGAGCCAGTGTGACCAAGAGCCAGTGTGACCAAGAGCCAGTGTGACCATGAGCCAGTGTGACCAAGAGCCAGTGTGACCACCAGCCAGTGTGACCACCAGCCAGTGTGACCACCAGCAAGTGTGACCAGGAGCCAGTGTGACCATGAGCCAGTGTGACCAGGAGCCAGTGTGACCACCAGCCAGTGTGACCAGGAGCCAGTGTGACCAGGAGCCAGTGTGACCAGGAGCCAGTGTGACCACCAGCCAGTGTGGCCATGAGCCAGTGTGACCATGAGCCAGTGTGACCAAGAGCCAGTGTGACCAAGAGCCAGTGTGACCATGAGCCAGTGTGACCAAGAGCCAGTGTGACCACCAGCCAGTGTGACCACCAGCCAGTGTGACCACCAGCAAGTGTGACCAGGAGCCAGTGTGACCATGAGCCAGTGTGACCAGGAGCCAGTGTGACCACCAGCCAGTGTGACCAGGAGCCAGTGTGACCAGGAGCCAGTGTGACCAGGAGCCAGTGTGACCACCAGCCAGTGTGGCCATGAGCCAGTGTGACCACCAGCAAGTGTGACCAGGAGCCAGTGTGACCATGAGCCAGTGTGACCAGGAGCCAGTGTGACCATGAGCCAGTGTGACCAGGAGCCAGTGTGACCATGAGCCAGTGTGACCACCAGCCAGTGTGACCATGAGCCAGTGTGACCAGGAGCCAGTGTGACCAGGAGCCAGTGTGACCACCAGCCAGTGTGACCACCAGCCAGTGTGACCACCAGCCAGTGTGACCAGGAGCAGGCGGCAGCACGACGTGCATGGGAACGGCATCCACGGCCGAGTGGATTTCTGACGCTGAAATGCCTGAGTTTAGTTTAGTTTGGGAAAGAGGAAGGGGGAAGGAAGGGGAAGGAATGACAACTGGAGCAGAGGATGGGGATCAATGGAGAAGTGGGAACATTGGAGGAAGCAGTGGAATGGAACTCATTGCCACAGACGTCTGTAGAGGCCACGTCAGTGGGTGTTCTGTAGGCGGAGAGAGATAGATTGATTCTTGATTAGTGCGGGTGTCAGGGGTTACGGGGGGAAGGCAGGAGAATGGGGTTAGGAGGGAGAGATAGAGCAGCTGTGTTTGAATGACGGAGTAGACTAGATGGGCCGAATGGCCAAATTCTCCTCCTATGACCTTGTATTCCCTTCCAACGTCAGCGTACATTGGGCCAGCTGAATGAAGCCACAAACAGCCGTGTTCTGCGGATGTCACTCCAACCCCCGACTGCACCCAGTGTGTGATCTGTGGGACTGGCAGTGGTCCACGCACACTCGACAGGTCCTATAGAGTTGGCAGAAATGTTGGTAGAGTTGCTGCCTCACAGCCAATGCAGTGCCGGAGACCCGGGTTCGACCCCGACTACGGGTGCTGTCTGTACGGAGTTTGTACGTTCTCCCCGTGACCTGCGTGTGTTTCCTCCAATATCTTTGGATTCCTCCCACACTCGAAAGCCGTGCAGGTTTGTAGGTAAATGTAAAAAATTGTCCCTGGTGTGTGTAGGATAGTGTCAGTGAGCGGGTATCGCTGGCCGGCACAGACCCGGTGGGCCGAAGGGCCTGTTTCCCCGCTGTATCTCTGAACTAAACTGAACTGAACTAAAGTTTCATCAGGGCTGGAATGTGTTGGGGTCTTGAGAAGGATCGCTGGAATCCTTGACTGACAACACAGAGACAAGGACAGACAGACAGAGGAACACTCCCCTGCATTTGACTTAGTGTGTAGTTTATTGTCACGTGTACCGAGGTACAGTGAAAAGCTGTTGTTGCGTGCTAACCAGTCAGCAGAAAGACAATACGCGATTACAATCGAGCCATTTACAGTGTACAGATACAGGATAAGGGAATAACGTTAGTGCAAGGTAAAGCCAGCAACGTCCGATCAAAGATAGCCCGAGGGTCACCAATGAGGTAGATGGTAGCTCAGGACCGCTCTCTGGTTGTTGATAGGACAGTTCAGTTGCCTGATAACAGCCGGGAAGAAACTGTCCCTGAATCTGGAGTTGTGCGTTCATTTTCACACTTCTGCACCTCTTGCCCGACGGGAGAGGGGAGAAGAGGGAGTGGCCGGGGTCCTTGATGATGCTGCTGGCCTTGTCGAGGCAGCGTGAGGTGTGGATGGAGTCGATGGGAGGGAGGTTGGTTTTTTGTGTGTGACGGTCTGGGCTGCGTCCACAATTGTCTGCGGCCTTGGTCGGAGCTGTTGCCAAACCGTGCGGTGATGCATCTGTAGAAGTTGGGGAGAGTTGTTGGGGACATGCTGGACTTCTGCTGCTCGTGAGCGATGGAATGACAGGGCGGATTGGGACGATGCAGTTGGACCAGGGAGAAAAATCACATCGAGGTAGAATCTTCCTCAACTGTCAGTTCAAACAATTGACCTAATGTTTGGCAATTTGTGGCTTTATACAAACAATCTGCCTGCCAGCGATTTAAATTCTACTGAGGCGTTTGTTTGATTCATGTCGGATTGCTTGGCACGAGGTGATTCCAAGTTACATTCCTCTCCCTCTACCATGTGGTGAATTAATCATGTCCCACACTTTAACAAACTGTTCTGCTTTATCTAGCCATGTAAAGATTGAAACTGATGCAATAAATGAGTTTAGTTCAATTTGGAGATTCAGTGCGGAAACAGGCCCTTCGGCCCACCGGGTCCGTGCCGACCAGCGATCCCCGCACATTAACACCATCCTACACACACTACATTTATACCGAGCCAATTAACCTACACACCTGTACTTCTTTGGAGTGTGGGAGGAAACCGAAGATCTCAGAGACGCACACAAGGTCACGGGGAGAACGTACAAACTCAGTACAGACAGCGCCCGTAGTCGGGATCGAACCCGGGTCTCTGGTGCTGCATTTGCTGCAAGGCCGTGACTCTACCGCTGCGCCACCGTGACCGTTCTGTTGTTGGAAGGGGGAGAACAAGTGAGAGGGAGAAAGATTTAATTGAGGAACCTGAGGGGGAACCTTTACACACAGAGGGTGGTGGGTGTATGGAACGAGCTGCCGGAGGAGGTAGTTGAGGCTGGGACAATCACAGTGTTCATGAAACATTTAGACAGGTACTTGGATAGGACAGGTTGGGAGGGATATGGACCAAACGCAGGCAGGTGGGACTAGTGTAGCTGGGACAGGTTGGCTGGTGTGGGCAAGGTGGGCCGAAGGGCCTGTTTCCACGCTGTATCACTCTGTGACTGTGACTCTGTGACGTAGATGAGGCAGGTACTATCACGACATCTAAATAACATTTGGACAGATAGATAGACAGGAAAGATTTGCAGGGATATTTGCCAAACACGGGCCGTTGGGACTAGGGTAGCTGGGACATGTAGGCCGGTGTGGGCACGTTGGGCCGAGGTGAGTCTATGATTCTAAATACCAGTTTACCGCAGAAAGTCATGAAATCCTGCTCCAAATGAAGAGATCACAAGGTACAGACGCTGCTCGCCGTGGCCCACTGCACCTGATCAACCTCCAACAGCCCGTGACAGGCAGCTGGCACTTTGCCAAGGCATAGCTGTGTGAGGCAGAACTTCCTGTGATGCAGGCCAGAGCTGGCCTCTTCCCACACTCCACCCCACCATGTCTCCATGTCTCCCTCTCCCCTGACTCTCAGAGAGTGGTGAGTCTGTGGAATTCTCTGCCTCAGAGGGCGGTGGAGGCCGGTTCTCTGGATGCTTTCAAGAGAGAGCTAGATAGGGCTCTTAAAAATAGCGGAGTCGGGGGATATGGGGAGAAGGCAGGAACGGGGTACTGATTGGGGATGATCAGCCATGATCACATTGAATGGCGGTGCTGGCTCGAAGGGCCGAATGGCCTCTACTCCTGCACCTGTTGTCTATCGTCTATTGACTCTCCATCCAATCCGCACAGACAGCACCCGAGGTCAGGATTGAACCCTGGTCTCCGGCGCTGTGAGGCAGCAGCTCTATCCGCTGCCCCACCGTGCCCCCCTGTGCACCAGTGACTCTGTCAGCAGTCTTTTACCCCCTGTAGCTCTGCAAGAGGAAATCGCTTTGCCAGCATCGAGAGTTGAGTTTCATTTAATGTCACGGACTGAGGTACAGTGAAAAGCTTCACCTCATTGCCTCTGATGGCTGGGATTAAAGAATTGGACGGACAGGGCTGGCGTTCGTTGTGTGGCAGGGATTAAACATTCTTTTGTTGGCGTTTTGACAGCATTTTGAATCTTGCCAAAATACAGAAGAATTTGTGCGGCCCGATGGCGCAGCGGCTGAGACTGCGACTTTGATCCCGACTCCAGGGTTTGTACGTCCCCCCCGTGACCTGCGTGGGTTTTCTCCGGGCGCTCTGGTTTTCCCCCACACTCCAAAGACGTGCAGGTTTGTAAGTTAATTGGCTTTGGTGTAAAATGTCAAATTGCCCCATGAGCGTGTAGGATAGTGCTAGTGTGCGGGGATCGCTGGTCGGCGCGGTTTCTGCGCTGTATCTGAAGGGCCTGTGTCCGCTCTGTATCTAAGCTAAATTTAAAAAATGGCTTCACTCATGGAAAACCGACCCAAAAATCAACCTGTCGGAATTACCATCCATCCCCGTTGCTCTGCATCTGCGATCATCAGGAGAGGACAAGCTATTTAATTCACGTACTAACATCTGCTGTAATTTGCACTAATGTGTGTTTGATAGAGATTTTTCTCTTTAATTGAATCAACTAGCTAGAATTTGTATTCCTGTCACGTAACTACAGCCTGACTGCTGTGGGTAAAGTCCCTGAAGAGACTGCGAGCCAACGTTGTAGCTCGTAGAATCGAAAGCAGCTCATTACTGGCTGGGAATAAGGGTGAGGGGAAGAGGTAGCTTGGCTTAGTTTAGAGATAGGGCGCAGAATCTGCACCTGCATCGACCAGCAAGCCCCGCACACCAACACTATCTTATGCACACTGGGGGCTTTATATTAACCCACCAACCCGCACGTCTTTGGAGTGTGGGAGGAAACCAAAGATCCCAGAGAAAACCCACGCGGGTCACGGGGAGAAAACGTACAAACTCTGTACAGACAGCGCCCGTGGTCAGGATTCGAACGTGGGTCTCTGGCGCTGTGAGGCAGCAACTCTACCGCTGCGCCATGAGTAGCGAGGGTCGTGATAATGAGCAGATGCTGAAATTGGTCGTCTTGTTCCCGTCCATAACCCAACAACAGACCTGTTGGGGCCACAGGTTATTTATTAATTAGACTCTGATAACAAGATAGAAAGCTACATGTCCGAGCTGTTCAATGGTGTCATGCACGCCATTATAAGATCATGAGAATAGATCTGCTAAACGCACAGAGTCTTTTACCCAGAGTAGGTGAATCGAGAATCAGAGGACATAGATTTAAGGTGAGGTGGGAAAGATTTAATAGTAACATAGAGGGTGACTTTTTTACACCAAGGGTGGTGGGTGTATTGCACGAGCTGCCGGAGAATGTGGTTGGACAGGTACCGTTGTACGAACATGTATGACATCTGGACAGGTGCATGCACAGGACAGGTTTAGAGGGATATGGGCCAAATGCAGGCAGGTGGGACCAGTGTAGATGGGGCATGTTGGCCGGTGCGGATTCCTCCCACACTCCAAAGACGTGCAGGTCTGTCGGTTAATTGGCTTTGTATAATTGTAAATTGTCCCTAGTGTGTGTAGGGTAGTATTAGTGTGCGGGGATCGCTGGTCGGCGTGGACTATGTGGGCCGAAGGGCCTGTTTCCGTGCTGTATCCCTAAACTAACCTAAAACCTCAACTACCTCCTGTGGTATTAAGTTCCACTTTCTGACCTCTCTCTGGATAAAGAGCAGACCCAGAGTGCTGGAGTAACTCAGCGGGTCAGGCAGCATCTGTGAAGAACATGGATAGGTGACGTTTCACAGAGTGCTGGAGTAACTCAGTGGGTCAGGCAGCATCTGTGGAGAACATGGATAGGTGACGTTTCACAGAGTGCTGGAGTAACTCAGCGGGTCAGGCAGCATCTGTGAAGAACATGGATAGGTGACGTTTCACAGAGTGCTGGAGTAACTCAGTGGGTCAGGCAGCATCTGTGGAGAACATGGATAGGTGACGTTTCACAGAGTGCTGGAGTAACTCAGCGGGTCAGGCAGCATCTGTGAAGAACATGGATAGGTGACGTTTCACAGAGTGCTGGAGTAACTCAGCGGGTCAGGCAGCATCTGTGGAGAACATGGATAGGTGACGTTTCACAGAGTGCTGGAGTAACTCAGCGGGTCAGGCAGCATCTGTGAAGAACATGGATAGGTGACGTTTCACAGAGTGCTGGAGTAACTCAGTGGGTCAGGCAGCATCTGTGGAGAACATGGATAGGTGACGTTTCACAGAGTGCTGGAGTAACTCAGCGGGTCAGGCAGCATCTGTGAAGAACATGGATAGGTGACGTTTCACAGAGTGCTGGAGTAACTCAGCGGGTCAGGCAGCATCTGTGGAGAACATGGATAGGTGACGTTTTGGGTCGGGACCCTTCTTCAGACTGACAATGTTTGATTGCTTCACAGCGCAATGTCCTCACGGTATGTCCACTGTGAACGGGTTCCCCTGGTGAGTTACTCCAGCATTTTGTGTCTTTCCTGAGTAAACCAGCACCTGCCATTCCCTGTTTCTACGCCCTGGATAAAGAGGTTGCTCCAGAGGTGCTATTTTTTTAAAGGTGAAGCATGGAAGCAGGCCCTTCGGCCCACTGAGTCCATGCCGACCATCGATCACCCTACACACTAGGGGTCAATTAATCTACAACCCCTTTGGGATGTTGCAGAAGACTGGAGCGCCCGGAGAAAACCCACGCGGTCACAGGGAGAACATGCAGCACCCGAGGTCAGGATCGAACCTGGGTCTCTGGCGCTGTGAGGCAGCAGCTCGACCAGCTGTCCCACCGTGCCACTTTATATTTATCTGTGAGCACGTGCTATTTATGCCCTCCAGTTCGGGCATCGCCTGTTGTCACTGTTAGGGCTGTTCTCCATCTTTTCTGGAACAAAATAAGTAAGTAAGTTTATTGGCCAAGTATTCACATACAAGGAATTTGCCTTGGTGCTCCGCCCACAAGTAACAACATGACGTACAGTGACAGTTACGAATGACTCAGAAAACACTAAACATTAATAATAATAAAACATTAATGATAAAACGCCATTGATCAAGCGTGAACCAACAAAATACCAGATCAAAGGGAGGCTACAGATCCTTGGCTGTTGAGTAGAGCAATTACTCGTGGATAAA
>OY740811.1:32624553-32667053 GCA_963514005.1 Raja brachyura
AGCACGAGACAGTGATGAAGCAGGCCAAGGGTTCTTTGTCTTTACAGAAAACAGCTTTAGAAAACAAGGCAGTGGATGTGACAATATATCCTGGCCCTTCCTGGCACCTCATTGCACTGGGCCTGTGGTAGAGTTGCTGCCTCACAGCGCCAGAGTCCCGGGTTCCATCCTGACCACCAATGCTGTCTGTGCGGAGTTTGTACGTTCTCCCCGTGACCGCGTGGGTTCCACCAAAATCCTTGGTTTCCTCCCGCACTCCAAAGACGTACAAGCTTGTAGAGTAATTGGCTCGGTACAAGTGTAAAGGGCCTGTCTGTCCCACCAGCATGCAACTCCATGCGATGAGCACGACCTAACGTGGTCGCTTGAGCCGTCCGGCATCGCGGGGCCGGTCCCACTTCGATCGCCGGAGCCGTGCGGAATTGTGCGGAGTTCGTCCCGACATCGCGCGGGGCTCCAAAAAACTGACCATGTTCAAAAATTCTGTGCGGCAACGGCTTGTCGGCTCGCAGTTGCCTCGACGCATTACGCACCGCCTCGACATCGTGCCTCCGTGGCCCTCTATGTGTGTGGCTCTGTGCCCCTCTCTGTGTGTGGCTCCGTGCCCCTCTCTGTCCTGGCGAACTTATCATTAAAACTTCGCTCCAAGTTCGCCTCACTTTGCGCCGCGTTGCGCCACTCACCCGACCTCCGCGCGGCCCCCGCTTCTGGTTTGATCGCGCTCATCACATGGAGTCGGATGCTGGTAGGACAGGCCCTTAAGAGATTGTCCCTAGTGTGTGCAGGATGGTGTTAGTTTGCGGGGATCGCTGGTCAGCACGGACTCGGTGGGCCGAAGGGCCTGTTTCCGCGCTGTTTCTCTAAAACTAAAAAACTGAAACTAAGCCTCTTCATGCCAGCATCATCGAGATGATTGAACGCGCAAACTCCGTACAGACAGCACCCGTAGTCAGGATCGAACCCGGGTCTCTGGTGCTGTGAGGCTGCAACCCTACCGCTGCGCCACCGTGACACCCGTGTCTCTGATATTTAATGCAAGTAGCCGTGGTGGTGGTCCCCTAGTTCTGGAGCAGCCTGGGTTCAGTCCTGAATGCAGCTCAGACTAGAATTATTCACGGCAGACTCAAAACGCCGGAGTAACTCAGCGGGACAGGCAGCGTCTCTGGAGAGAAGGAACGGGTGACGTTTCGGGTCGATACACTTCTTGTGTCTATCTTCGGTTTAACCAGACTGATTCCTGGGATGTCAGGACTGTCTTATGAAGAAAGACTGGATAGGCTCGGTTTATACTCTCTAGAATTTAGGAGATTGAGAGGGGATCTTATAGAAACTTATAAAATTCTTAAGGGGTTGGACAGGCTAGATGCAGGAAGATTGTTCCCGATGTTGGGGAGGTCCAGGACAAGGGGTCACAGCTTAAGGATAAGGGGGAAATCCTTTAGGACCGAGATGAGAAGGACTTTTTTCACACAGAGAGTGGTGGGTCTCTGGAACTCTCTGCCACAAAGGGTAGTTGAGGCCAGTTCAATGGCTATATTTAAGAGGGAGTTAGATGTGGCCCTTGTGGCTAAGGGGATCAGAGGGTATGGAGAGAAGGCAGGTACGGGATACTGAGTTGGATGATCAGCCATGATCATATTGAATGGCGGTGCAGGCTCGAAGGGCCGAATGGCCTACTCCTGCACCTATTTTTCTATGTTTCTATGTTTCTAACCAGGATCTGCAGTACCTTCCAACACATGTAGAGTGATTCTCGGTGTATGATTTAGTTCCCAGCTTGTTGCCGCTGGCTAAATGAAACAGATTGTGCCTGCTCATTGCAGTTATTAATTCCTCTCTTGCCCACTCCTGGCAACACACCCTGCCTTGCCTTGCTGCAGGTGACGGTCCCTACACACGCCGGGCAAGATCAGCCTATTAATCCTCTCCACTCCACTCCCCACGGGTCCAGCTCTTCCCAGGAATAACAAATCAGGCGATGCAGTGAAACTAAGAGCTAAGACCGACACAAAATGCTACGGTAAAGGCATGTCCCACTTTCACGACCTAATTCACGACCCCCTTCGAGTTTGCCCTCGACTCATTCTCGCAGCCTGGTCGTCACAAGGTCGTAGGTAGGTTGTGATGCTGGTCGTAAGTACTCGTGGCATCAAGCAGGTCGGGGCGTTTTCTAGCCTGATGAAAAATGTCCACAAGGAAAAAACGTCGTGAATTAGGTTGTGAAACTGGGACAGGCCCTTAACTCAGCGGGACAGGCAGCATCTCTGGAGAGAAGGAATTGGTGACGTTTCGGGTCGAGAAGTAGGGTCTTCTGAAGATGGGTGTCGACCCGAAACGTTGCCTATTCCTTCGCTCTATAGATGCTGCCTGTCCCGCTGAGTTACTCCAGCTTTTTGTGTCTATCTTTGGTTTAAACCAGCATCTGCAGTTCCTTCCTGCAGGACCAAGAGAAGATTTGAGTTTCCTTGTACAAACAATCTTCTAACATCATGGTTCCCAGCCAAAGAACATTAGGACGTTGTTTATCTCACTAAAGTTGTGCTGGCGATGGATTCGATCTTCACAAATATTGAACTGGGACTGCAGGATGGAACCCGGGTCTCTGGCGCTGTGAGGCAGAGCTGTGCTACCCTGCCATCATGCAAAGGGCTTGGACAGGGTGCAATTTGTTAAATGTGTTCTGAAATCTGTTCTCAATTAATATGTAGCTAGCTCCACTAGTGAAGGCAAATAATAGACCCCCTTTAGACTTTAGAGAAATGGTATGGAAACAGGCCCTTCGGCCCAACTTTCCCACTCCATCCACGCTCGTCCCACCTGCTTGCGTTTGGTCCCATATCCCTCTAAACCTGTCCTATCCATGCACCTGTCTAGTTGCTTCTTAAACATTGCGATAGTCCCAGCCTCAACTAACTCCTCTGGCAGCTCGTTCCATACACCCACCACCCTTTGTGTGAAAAAGTTACCCCTCGGGTTCCTATAAAACCAATCCCCCCCTCACCTTAAACCCATGTCCTCTGGTCCTCGATGCCCCAACTCTGGGCAAGACAGTCTGTGCATCTACCCGATCTATTCCTCTCATGATTTTATACACTTCTATAAAATCACCCCTCATCCTCCAGCGCTCCAAGGAATAGAGACCCAGCCAACTCAACCTCTCCCTGTAGCTCACACCCTCGAGTCCTGGCAACTCGTAAATATTCCTCGTAAATATTCTCTGCGCGTGATAAAGGGAGTAATGTGAAAAACATTTAGTGCAAGATAAAGTCCAGTTCTTCACAGATCAAAGGGTCTCCAACGAGGTATAAGAGAGGGCAGGACCGCTCTCTAGTTGTTAGTAAGATGAGGTCATAAGGTCATAAGTGATAGGGGTAGAATTAGTCCACTCGGCCCATCAAGTCTACTCCGCCATCTCTCCCTCCTAACCCCATTCTCCTGCCTTCTCCCCATAACCTCTGACACCCGCACCAATCAAGAATCTATCTATCTCTGCCTTAGAAATATCCACTGACTTGTGGCCTCCATAGCCGTCTGTGGCAAAGAATTCCGCAGATTCACCACCCTCTGACTAAAGAGATTTTTCAGGCCACCTGCAATGTTGTCACGTTGGTTCTATTCCTTGGGGCGCAGGAGGGTGAGGGGTGATCGATCCACAGATTCACCACCCTAACCCGACACAGATTTCACGGCAGGTGCATGAGCTGCGGGACACGTTCCCAACCAGCGGCCCCCTTTGTGCCGATGGGCGCAGATGGAAACTGAATGCCAATTGCATTTTTAATCCAATGGCGTATTCCCTGCAGGTCAGCTCACTTTGACAGCGCAGACATTTCTGTACAGTGGCTCTTCGACAGATAGCAGTGAGAAGCCGACAGCCCTCTCATCGCTAAGCAACAACTTGATCTCACTTACGTAATACGGGGAAGGATTTCAGAGGAACCTGAGCTGACTTTTTTTACACAGAGGGTGGTGGGTGTATGGAACGAGCTGCCGGAGGAGGCAGTTGAGGCAGGGACTATCACAACATTTAAGAAACAGTTAGACAGGCACATGGGGAGAAGGCAGGCACAGGTTATTGATTGGGGACGATCAGCCATGATCACAATGAATGGTGGTGCTGGCTCGAAGGGCCGAATGGCCTCCACCTGCAACTATTTCTATGTTTCTACATGGATGACAGGTTTAGAGGGAGGCAGGTGGGACTAGTATAGATTCTCCATCATGGTCTGGTTTGGCTCGGCCACCAAGCACGACATCCGGAGGTTGCAGCGAATCGTCCGATCAGCAGAGAAGTTTATTGGCTGCAACCTTCCCTCCATTGATGAACTGTACACTGCAAGGGCCAGGAAGCGAGCGGGCAAGATCATCTCTGACCCCTCTCACCCTGGCCACAAACTCTTTGAATCACTTCCCTCTGGAAGGCGACTCCGGACTGTCAAAGCTGCCACAGCCAGACGTAAAAACAGTTTTTATCCACGAGTAGTTGCTCTACTCAACAGCCAAAAATCTGTAGCCTCCCTTTGATCTGGTATTTTGTTGGTTCACGCTTGATCAATGGTGTTTTATCATGAATGTCTTATTATTATTAATGTTTAGTGTTTTCTGAGTCATTCGTAACTGTCACTGTACGTCATGTTGTTACTTGTGGGCGGAGCACCAAGGCAAATTCCTTGTATGTGAATACTTGGCCAATAAACTTACTTACTTACTTACCTGTTGGCCAGTTTGGGCAAGTTGGGCCGAAGGGCCTATTTCCACACTGTATCACTATGATTTTACAATGGGATAGGTTTTGCTGGTAATTGGGTTGAAGTCCATGGGGTTTTGCAGCAATTGACTATAGCAGTCGGCAACATCCCGGGGAGTTGAGTTTACTATGAACAGCACAGGGAGCGTTCCAGTCTGTGTGGTCGCTGCCATTGTATTTCCGAGAGGTGGCAATGGATTGAGCATGGGGGCAGAACAGTGGATTGCAGTGAAGCCAGATCTGAGCTCTTCAGTCTGAACGAAGGTCTCCGACCGAAACATCACCCGTTCCTTCTCTCCAGAGATGCTGCCTGTCCCGCTGAGTTACTCCAGCATTTTGTGTCCATCTGAGGTCACTACCGTGGACCTGCAGAATACTCTACAACATGGCTTGGGCAGGTCATAGAGTCATACTGTGTGGAAATACTCCCTTTCGGACCAACTTGCCCACACCGGCCAACATGTCCCAGCTACACTTGTCCCACCTGCCTGCATTTGGTCCATATCCCTCCAAACCTGTCCTATCCATGTAACTGACTAACTGTTTCTTAAATGTTGGGATAGACCCAGCCTCAACTACCTCCTCTGGCAGCTCGTTCCATACACCTACCACCCTTTGTGTGAAAAAGTTACCCCTCAGATTCCCATTCAATATTTTTCCCTTCACCTTAAACCCATGTCCTCTGGTCCTCGATTCACCAACTCTGGGCAAGAGACTCTGTGCATCTACCCGATCTGTTCCTCTCATGATTTTATACATCTCGATAAGATCACCCCTCATCCTCCAGCGCTCCAAGGAATAGAGTCCCAGCCTACTCAGCCTCTCCCTGTAGCTCACACCCTCTAGTCCTAGTCCTCGTAAATCTTCTCAGTACCCGTTCCAGTTATAGAACATACTGTAGCAGGTGGGCTGAGAAATTTATTTAGTCAGAGGGCGGTGAATCTGTGGAATTCATTGCCATAGAAGGCTGTGGAGGCCAAGTCAATGTATATTTGTAAGGCTGAGATTAACAGATTATGGACTAGTACGGGTGTCAGGGGTTACGGGGAGAGGGCAGGAGAACGATGTTAGGAGCGAGAGATAGATCAGCCATGATTGAATGATGGAGTAGACTTGATGGGCTGAATGGCCTAATTCTTCACCTATCGCATGGACTTTAATGGGAATCGTGACGAATTGGTGGGCTGCGAATACAGGCCATGGAAACATCCCTTCAGCTCACCATATGTGACTTTATGGGTAGCCTGCAACAAAAGCTTTTCAATGTAGTTTGGTACACTTGGCAATAAACTAAACTAAACTAAATGAGCATTTGGTGGCACTGGGCCTGTATGTGCTGGAGTTTAGAAGGATGAGGGGAGACCTCCTTGACTCTTACCGAATAGTGAAAGGCCTGGATAGACTGGATGTGGAGAGGATGTTTCCTACCCCAACCTGAGAGCAGTCCTGAACTATGATTGGCCTATCATTTATCGGGCTACACTGGCTTTATCTTGCACTAAAGGTTAGTCCCATATCATGTATCGTCTGTACACTGTGCACGGCTCGATTGTAACCGACACAACATGCTTGATTAGCTAGATGCAGGAAGATTGTTCCCGATGTCGGGGGAGTCCAGAACAAGGGGTCACAGTCAAAGGATAAGGGGGAATTCCTTTAGGACCGAGATGAGGAAAACATTCTTTACACAGAGAGTGGTGAGTCTCTGGAACTCTCTGCCACAGAAGGTAGTTGAGACCAGTTCATTGGCTATATTCAAGAGGGAGTTAGATGTGGCCCTTGTGGCTAAAGGGATCAGAGGGTATGGAGAGAAGGCAGGTACGGGATACTGAGTTGGATGATCAGCCATGATCACATTGAATGGCAGTGCAGGCTCGAAGGGCCGAATGGCCTCCTCCTGCAGCTATTGTTTATGTTTCTATATTTCTACGTGGGGAAGGCAGGAAAATGGGGTTAAGAAGGAAAGAGTAATCAGCCGTGATTGACTTAGTCATAGAGTGATACAGCGTATCAGGCTATGGGGCCACAGGCCCTTTGGCCCAACTTGCCCACACTGGCCAACAATGTCCCAGCTACACTAGTCCCACTATGTCCCAGTCCCACCTGCCTGCGTTTGGCCCATATCCCTCTAAACCTGTCCTATCCATGCATCTGTCTGAATGTTTGTTCGACGTTACGATCATCCCAACACAACTAATGCCGGCATCTTTTAGACTTTCCGTTAGATTTTAGACTTTCGAGATACAGCACGGAAACAGGCCTTCGGCCCAGCGAGTCCGCGCTGACCAGCGATCCCTGCACATTAACACTGTCCTACACACACTATGGACAATTTACAATTTTACCAAAGCCAACGAACCTACAAACCTGCACGTCTTTGGAGTGTGGGAGGAAACCGGAGCACCCGGAGAAAACCCACGCAGGTCACGGGGAGAACGTGCAAACTCCGTACAGACAGCACCCGTAGTCAGGATCGAACCCGGGTCTCTGGCGCTGTGAGGCAGCAACTCTACCGCTGCGCCACCGTGCCGCGCAACTTATTACATTTCACGTGTAGATTGCAAAGTTTGCGAGGGTCATTAACAGTGATTTATTTGGTATTCGTTGCTCTAAATAAGACAGGATGCTCTGAATTCGTGCAGAATAATGGCACATCTGAAGTGTGTCAGCTTATCACTTGCCGAGTGACTGCAAGGTGTTTGTGGCCAGGAACAATCAGGGAAATGACACCGATGTGAATTATTGCCTCTTAATATCTGTTTATTACTGCCATAAGCCCACGGTGTAATGCTGAGGCTCTGGGTTTACACTCACCAGCTAAAATAAGCAAGTGATAAAATAAGCAAGTAATTGCAGGAACTCAAATCAAAATTACCACCTTTCAGCTAATGAGAGGCAGGAAAATGACTGGAGAATCGCTTCAAGGTGACAAAGCCAGCGGCTCCAAAACATCGCTCTAAATTTGGATTTAATTCCATGTCTAGAAAGATCCACAAATGGGCGTCACGGTGGCGCAGCGGGTAGAGCTGCTGCCTCACAGCGCCAGAGTCCCGGGTTCGATTCCCGACTACGGGTGCTGTCTGTATGGAGTTTGCATGTTCACCCCGTGACCACGTGGGTTTTCTCCGGGCGCTCTGGTTTCCTTCCACACTCCAAAGACCTACAGGTTTGTAGATTAATTTGGCTTCGGAAAAAACCCTCCAATGCTGCCTTTCCTAAAATGGAGCTATCCCAAAAAAGAACTTCTCGGCCAGCCGTGGCCAGCACTCACCGCAGATCAGAAGGACAACAAATGGTTCACCACGCTCACATTTTAGATTGCTTTCAATAGACAATAGGTGCAGGAGGAGGCCATTCGGCCCTTCGAGCCATCACCGCCATTCAATGTGATCATGGCTGATCATCCCCAATCAGTACCCCGTTCCTGCCTTCTCCCCATATCCCCTGACTCCGCTATCTTTCAGATCCCTATCTAGCTCTCTCTTGAAAGTATCTAGAGAACTGGCCTCCACCGCCCTCTGAGGCAGAGAATTCCACAGACTCACCACTCTCTGTGAGAAAAAGTGTTTCCTCGTCTCCGTTCTAAATGGCTTACCCCTTATTCTTAAACTGTGGCCCCTGGTTCTGGACTCTCCTCCAACATCGGGAACATGTTTCCTGCCTCTAGCGTGTCCAAGCCTTTAATAATCAAGGACCAGTCTCACCCCCAGGTCACTCCCTCTTCTCCCCTCTCCCATCGGGCAAGAGTTACAGAAATGTGAAAAGCGCGAACCATCAGATTCAGGGCCAGATGTTGTCAGTCCAGCTGTGGCCAGGCAACTGAACCATCCTATCACCAACTGGCGAGCGGTCCTGACCTCATTGTGGACCCTGGGACCATCTTGAATCGGTCTTTATCTTGCACTAAACGTTATTCCCTTTATCCTGTATCCGTGCGCCGTGGATGACTTGATAGTAATCACGTGTAGTCTATCCGTTGACTGGTTGGCACGCAACAAAGATCTTTTCACTGCACCTCAGTAGATGCGACAATAAATTAAACTAACGTACAGCAAGAAGGGTCTCAACCCGAAACGTCGCCTATTTCCTTCGCTCCGCAGATACTGCCTCACCCGCTGAGTTTCTCCAGCATTTTTGTCTACCTACAGCAAGGAAGAGGCTGGTCTACACCAAAGAGAGACACAAAAGGCTGGCGTAACTCAGCGGGACGGGCAGCATCTCTGGGGAGATGTTTCGACTCAGTCCAGAGAAGGTCTCGGCCCGAAATGTCACCCATTCCTCCTGTCCAGAGATGCTGCCCGTCCCGCTGAGTTGCTCCAGCTTACTGTGTCGATAAACTAAACTAAACTGTTTATGATTTTTCTTCCTCTTTGCTCTCTTCCCCGTTGCCCACAGTCACTGCTGATGGTGAAGTATCTCCTGGAGAAGACCGACAAGTGCCACAGCTCAAAGATTCCACCTGTAACCCTGGACTGTGATGACTATAAGCTCTGGTGCCCAAACCTGCTTCAATCTGGATACCCCTCTGTACCGATTTATCAACTTCTCTGGAAGTTTCATCTTATAGAAACATTAAGGGAGTGGACACGCTAGAGGCAGGAAACATGTTCCCGATGCTGGGGGAGTCCAGAACCAGGGGCCACAGTTTAAGAATAAGGGATAAGCCATTTAGAACGGAGACGAGGAAACACTTTTTCTCACAGAGAGTGGTGAGTCTGTGGAATTCTCTGCCTCAGAGGGCGGTGGAGGCGGGTTCTCTAGATACTTTCAAGAGAGAGCTAGATAGGGCTCTAAAAGATAGCGGAGTCAGGGGATATGGGGAGAAGGCAGGAACGGGGTACTGATTGGGGATGATCAGCCATGATCACATTGAATGGTGGTGCTGGCTCGAAGGGCCGAATGGCCTACTCCTGCACCTATTGTCTATTGTTGTCTATGATGCTGCTGCCCTTGCTGAGGCAGCGTGAGGTGTAGATGGAGTCAGTGGAAGGGATGATCAGTAAGTGAATTGAACCAAAAATGAATACATTAGCAGATGAGAGCAGGTACAAGGTGTGTCAAGGTGGGATTCTGAACACTGAACAGAAGATGATCAGAAGATTTAGGAGTATTTACGGGACATCCTGTGATTTTGAGTTTTCTGGGACAGATGATTATCTGGAGCCTCCACTTTCAAATGTCAGAACTCCCATTTATTTGTTAAAGTACTCTCGGAAAACTGCTATTGCAGCAGGCTGCTCAATTCTCAGTTCTGCTATCTATTCATTTGATGAAAATCAATGCTGGATTGATCTGAGCAGCTGGCCTGGGCTACTAAGAAAAAGATGTCCTCGCTGTCGAAGTGCCCGTGGCTCTGCATGTTGCACGCTGCCGGGAAACGCAGTCTTACTTCCATGTCACATTAAACCCTTCACCCTCCATCAGTCATTACAGTGCAAACACACAACGCTATCTTCTGTTTAAGAAGGAACTGCAGATGCTGGAAAACCGAAGGTAGACAAAAATGCTGGAGAAACTCAGCAGGTGATGCAGCATCTATGGAGCGAAGGAGATAGGTGACGTTTTGGGTCGAGACGTCACCCATTCCTTCGAAGAAGGGTCTCGACCCGAAACGTCGCCTATTCCTTCGCTCCATAGATGTGGCCTCACCCGCTGAGTTTCTCCAGCATATTTGTCTGATAAGCTTTACGCTGGAGGAACTGGTGGAACAAACAGTGGAAGGACTGGGTGGAGTGGATGTGGAGAGGATGTTTCCACTTGTGGGAGAGTCCAGGACCAGAGGCCACAGCCTCAGAATTAAAGGATGTACCTTCGGAAAGGAGAGGAGTAGGAATTTCTTTAGTCAGAGGGCGGTGAATCTGTGGAATTCTTTGCCACAGAGGACTGCGGAGACCAAGTCAATGGATATTTTTAGGCAGAGATAGATAGATTATTGGTTAGTACGGGTATCAGGGGTTACGGGGAGAAGGCAGGAGAATGGGGTTTGAAAGAGAGGTAGATCAGCCATGATTGAATGGCGGAGTAGACTTGATGGGCCGAATGGCTGAATTCTGCTCCTATTTTTGAGCTTCTGAACTCAATGGATCAGACAGCATCTACGGAGGGAAATGGACAGATGACGTTTCAGGTTAGGATTCTTCTTCAGACTGATCAGTCTGACCCCAAACACGCTGCAGCACGGTGGCGCAGCGGTAGAGTTGCTGCCTCACAGCGCCAGAGACCAGGGTTCGATCCCGACTACGAGCGCTGTCTGTACAGAGTTTGTACGTTCTCCCCGTGACCTCGTGGGTTTTCTCCGGGTGCTCCGGTTTCCTCCCACACTCCAGGGATGTGCAGGTTTGTAGATTAATTAGGTTTAGTAAAATTATAAATTGCCCCTAGTGTATAGGAAAATGTTAGTGTACAGAGATCGCTGGTTGGCACGGACTCGGTGGGCCGAAGGGCCTGTTTCTGCGCTGTATCTCTTAAGTGTGGATGTATTCAATAGAAAGTTCGATTTAGCTCTTTGCGCTAACGGAATCAAAGGATAAGGGGCAAAAGCAGGAACGGGGTCCTAATTCGGATGATCAACCATGATTATTTTGGGATCGTACTGGCTCGAAGGGCCGAATGGCCTGTTCCTGCACATATTTTCTATGTTTCTAAGTCTAAAGCTGGAGGAACTCAATGGGTCAGGCAGCATCTGAGGGGGGAAATGGACAGACAAAGTCTCGGGGTCGGGACTCTTGTACGGAATGATCAGTCTGATCCAGAATGTCACCTGTCCACTGCCACCTCGATGCTGTCTGCCTGACCCACAGGGTTACTCCAGCACTTTGTTCTTCTTTAATTCAAGGTTCCAGAGCATCTGCAGTCTCTGTGTGTGGGTTCCTTACGATCATTTTAATTACGTTGGGTTTTTTTTATGATAAACACTTAAAGGGCAAGATATGGACAGTTAGTTAATCAAGTGAAAGCTGGTGAATTAATATTTGCTGACTGCATTTGCATGTGATTAAACTGGGAAAGGTGCAGAGACGATGAATGAGGATGTTGCCAGGACTTGAGGGCCTGAGGGCAGAGAATTACTGGGAGTGCAGGAGGCTGTGGGGTGATATTAGAGAGGGCCATTAGAGAGTTACATAAAATGTTGGAGGGAGTCCAGTAATCACGAATGAGAGGAATCAAAGACAGACGCAAAGTGCTGGAGGAACTCAGTGGGTCAGGCAGCATCTAACAGGTGACATTCTGGATCAGACTGATCATTCTGAAGAAGAGTCCCGGACCCCGAGGCATCGTCTGTTCATTTCCCTCCTCAGATGCTGCCTGACATCCATCTATCGAACGTGTCCAAAGACAGGCCGCTCGATTTGTTACTAACACCTACGAGAGAGAAGTGAGTGTCACCAAACTTCTGAATTCTCTGGGCGGGGTGGAACCCTCTCCAAGACAGACGTGAAGCTCACCGTTTGACCTGTTTTTACAAAATGTTAAATGCTCAGCTAGACATAGATCACAAGACCTACACCAACCCCAAACCAATTAGGAGCAGACGAGGGCATTCGATCCAATTTGTGGTCCCAGCCTCAAAGACAGATGTGTACAGCAATTCGTTCTTTCCACGCACTTAAAGCATGGAATAATCTCCACCAAGCCACGGTTGCCCAGCCAGACGCAACTACATTTAAAGTGGCACTTTCTTCCCAATAACCCTCTCTGGCTAAACCCCTCCCTTCACCACCTCCAGTTTCAATTCCAGTTGGAATATTTTGGAGTAACCAAGAACCAAGAACCAAGACCCATTGAGTTCCTCCAGCTTACCTGGAGAGAAGGAATGGGTGGTGTTTCGGGTCGAGACCCTTCTTCAGACTCCAAGTCACAGGAGAGGGAAACGAGAGATATAGACGGTGATGTAGAGAGATATAGAACAATTAATGAAAGATATGCACAAAAGTAACGATGATAAAGGAAACAGGCCATTCTTCTTCTTATCGAGTCCACTCACAAGGTGCGAAGTTGTTCAGACAGAGCTGAACGCACGTCTCGACATCTGCATACAATGGTTTTCTAGTCTGTCTTGGCGCTTCTTGTGCGTGGTGGTGGAAGGATTGGTGGAAACTGGGCCGTGACATGGGCGCTCCTTCCTTCATCCCGGCCCGGCCATTGTTAGCCGTTTGTTGGGTGAGATGCTGGTGCGACTTGGGTGGGGAAAGATGGAACGCAGAAACAATATTCATATCACTGGGTGTAAGCTGGCCGAGCGGAATGTGAGATGCTGGCCGTCCAATTACAAGGTTTGAGAGACTTAATAGGAACCTGATGGGCAACGGGAGGTTTTTCTCCAAGATCTCCGGTTTCCTCCCACACTCCAAAGACGTGCAGGTTTGTAGGTTAATTGGCTTGGTACAAATGTAAATTGTCCCTAGTGGGTGTAGGATAGTGTTAGTGTGCGGGGATCGCTGGTCGGTGCGGACCCGGTGGGCCGAAGGGCCTGTTTCCACGACGTGTGACTCGATGACTCTGTTGCATTGGTGAGTGTTGGGCAATCTTTGAGCAAGGAGACAGGCAGAATACTGCCTCGCCAACTGCAGGAGCAACCTTCTCCGATCCCCCGCGATCTTATCCAAATGCCCCTTGGTCAGCAGGGGGAAAGTTAGGTTTAGTTTTGGAGACGCAGCGTGGAAATAGACCCATCGCATCTTTCTATGTCCCCTATGATCTCTCGTTTTCACATCTTACCCTTCCATGTCTGTAGTTTCCTTCTCCCCAGACTCTCAGTCTGAAGAACGGTCTCGACCCGAAACGTCACCCATTCCTTCTCTCCAGAGATAGACAATAGACAATAGACAATAGGTGCAGGAGTAGGCCATTCGGCCCTTCGAGCCAGCACCGCCATTCAATGTGATCACGGCTGATCATACCCAATCTGTACCCTGTTCCTGCCTTCTCCCCATATCCCCTGACTCCGCTATTTTTAAGAGCCCTATCTAGCTCTCTCTTGAAAGTATCCAGAGAACCGGCCTCCACCGCCCTCTGAGGCAGAGAATTCCACAGACTCACCACTCTCTGTGAGAAAAAGTGTTTCCTCATCACCGTTCTAAATGGCTTACTCCTTAAGGGCCTGTCCCACTAGCATGCAACTCTATGTGATTAGCGCGACCTAACGTGGTCGCTTGAGCCATCCGGCGTCGCGGGGCCGGTCCCACTTCGATCGCCGGAGCCGTGCGGAATTGTGCGGAGTTCGTCCCGACATCGCGTGGGGCTCCGAAAAACTGACTATGTTCAAAAATTCCGCGCGGCAACGGCTTGTCGGCTCACAGTCGCCTTGACGCATTACACACCGTCTCGACGTCGTGCCTCCGTGACCCTCTTTGTGTGTGGCTCTGTGGCCCTCTCTGTGTGTGTCCCTCTGTGCCCCTCTCTGTGTGTGTGCCTCTGTGCCCCTCTCTGTGTGCCCCTCTCTGTCCTGGCGAACTTACCTTTAAGACTTCGCTCCAAGTTCGCCTCACTTTGCGCCGCGTTGCGCCACTCACCCGACCTCCGCGCGGCCCTCGCTGCCAGTTTGGTCATGCTTGCCGCATGCAGGCGCATGCTGGTGGGAACGGCCCTTAGTATAGGGATCACCCGACCTCCGCGCGGCCCCCGCTTCTAGTTTGATCGCGTTCATCGCATGGAGTCGGATGCTGGTAGGAGAGGCCCTTTATTCTTAAACTGTGGCCCCTGGTTCTGGACTCCCCCAGCATCGGGAACATGTTTCCTGCCTCTAGCGTGTCCAAGCCCTTAACAATCTTATATGTTTCAATGAGATCCCCTCTCATTCTTCTAAACTCTCATTGCAGTGGTGAGTCTGTGGAATTCTCTGCCTCAGAGGGCGGTGGAGGCCGATTCTCTGGATGCTTTCAAGAGAGAGCTAGATAGGGTTCTTAAAAATAGTGGAGTCAGGGGATATGGGGAGAAGGCAGGAACGGGGTACTGATTGGGGATGATCAGCCATGATCACATTGAATGGCGGTGCTGGCTCGAAGGGCCGAATGGCCTACTCCTGCACCTATTGTCTATTGTCCCTAAATATAAATTCATATGTTCTAGGAGCAGAATTTAGGCAACTCCACCATTCAGTCATGGTTGACCTATCTTTCCTTCTCTACCCCCCCCGACCCCTTCCTCTAACCCCCCCTCCCCCCCCCCCCCTTCCTCCACCCAAGTTATTTAACCAGTTCCACAGTTCACCTCTTTGTTTTCCTTATGGGATCACACCATCACCAGCCAACAATGGCCCTACCAGAGCACCTCCCTGTCTGAGGTCATTTGTCCGCAGCCGTTATTGTTCTTGAATCTGAAGAAGGGTCTCGACCCAAAATGTTGCCTATCTCCTTCGCTGCTTAGATGCTGCTGCACCCGCTGAGTTTCTCCAGCTTTTGTGTAACCCCCCTTATTGTTCTTGGTTTCCACACGCCTCCAGCTCTTCACCTCCCCCCCCCCCCCACCTCCCCACCCCCCTTCCCCCTGTCTCCATCCGCCCCCCCTCTCCACCGCTCTCTACTCTAGAAGGGTCCCGACCCGAAACGTCACCAACCGGAGACGCTGCCTGACCCGCTGAGTCACTCCAGCACTTTGTGTCCGCCTTTGAAAGACAACTATCGTGCAGTATCGGAAAGCAAGAACGCAGACGCTAATTAGCACACGGCCAGACAGCAGCGTTGTGATGAGTCCCAGATTAACAATGACATTCTTACTTGCAGCAGCACGACAGAATATGTAAACAGAGTGCACTGGAAACTATAAACTAGAGAGTAAAATAAAGTTCAGTGTGTATATTTAGATGTGTACGGTCTAAACCCAGCGACGTTGCCAATTAGACCGATGTTTAAGGAAGTCCCATCTGATGTTTGGATTGACCCTGCATCGACTGGCGTCTATCGGACATGACTGTTACGGTGATAACTGCCGATCCCAGACACACGTCTTAAACCCAGCTGGAATCCTTTCTGTGAACAAACTTAGTTTGCAACTCTTTCGGATCTGGGAGAGAAACAAAAACAGTCGATAAATTATTTTTTTATAAGGAAACTGAGAGGCGACGTTTTGACACAAAGGGCGGTGGGTGTATGGACCGAGCTGCCCAAGGAGGTCTTGTTGAAGAAAGGAACTGCAGATGCTGGAGAAACTCAGCGGGTGAGGCAGCATCTGTGGAGCGAAGGGTCACCTATTCCTTTGAAGAAGGGTCTCGACCCGAAACGTCACCTATTCCTTCACTCCATAGATGCCG
The DNA here is from genome assembly GCA_963514005.1 of Raja brachyura. Next base: position 32,640,549 of record OY740811.1, read on the forward strand.
CCTCACCCGCTGAGTTTCTCCAGCATGTTTGTCTACCTGAGGGGGTAGTTTAGTTCTGTTCGGTTTAGAGATACAGTGTGGAAACAGGCCCTTCGGCCCACCGAGTCCGCGCTGACCAGCGATCCCGCACATTAATACTATCTACACACACTAGGGATAATTTATAATGATTCCCAGCCAAGTAACTACAAACCTGTCCGCCTTTGGAGTGTGGGAGGAAACTGGAGATCTCGGAGACCACCCACGCGGTAACAGGGAGAACGCACAAACTCCGTAAAGACAGCACCCGTAGTCAGGATCAAACCTGGGTCTCTGGCGCTGTGAGGCAGCAACTCCACCGCTGCGCCACCTAGTTGAGGCAGAGACTATGGCAACGTTTAAGAAACATTTAGACAGGTACATGAATAAGACAGGTTTAGAGGCAGGTGGGCTAAATGCAGGCAGGTGGGACTGGTGTAGGTGGGTCACGTTGGACATGTTGGGTCAAAGGGCCCGTGTCCACACTGTAAGACTATCTCTGGCCAGTAAGTTCACTGCGTGGGTAACTGCCCATCCCAGGTCTTATAGTCCAATAGTTTTGTCTGGGTTGGGGAAAGGTTCAACAGTGTGAAGAAGGGTCAAAGACATTAATCTTCCTCTTCCCCTGAACGATCCCCAATTAATCTTATCAATGCTCATTTTTTTTGTGTCCAATTGAGTGTATAGTTTGTAGTGGTTATTTAATTGTTTTTGGCTGTGTATGTGTGGGGTGGGAGTGTGGGGGGCGGGGGGCCGGGAAACTTTTAAATCTCTTCCCTTAACGGGGGACGCGACCTTTCCCTGTCGGGTCTCCGTTGTCGTTGGGGGCTAGCACCATGGAGCGGCCTCCGACCGGAACGACCTGGGGCCTCCAGTCACAGAGCCTGCGGACTGACCATCGTGGAGCTGGCCGGCTTTGGAGCGTGGAGAGCTGTGGTGGTGCGCGGCTGCGACCCGACTTTGGAGCTTCGGAGGCTCCGGCCGCAGGCCCGGTGGACGGTGACATCGGGAGCTCGCGGGTCCCTGGTGGGAGACCGCTCTTCGGAGCTCCCGCAACGGCAACTTCTCCCACCCGAATCTCGGGGTTGGAGACGGCCCGGAGCAGGGCCTTACATCACCCGGCCGCGGGACTTGCCATCGCCACCGGGGGCTTTAACATCGGCAGAAGAATGGAAAACAGGGGAGAGACAAGACTTTGCCTTCCATCCAAGTGAGGAGGAGATTCACTGTGATGGGTGTTTGTGTAAATTGTGTGGTGTGTGTCTTGGGTTTTTTCTTGTTGTACGACTGCAGAAACCAAATTTCGTTTGAACTTCATTTGAGGTTCAAATGACAATAGACGGCATTCTGAATCTGATTCTGAATCTGATTCTAATCAGTTGCATCTCTCTGCGAAACTGCCGCATAATTTCCACTTGCATTTGCTAAATAGTTGGATGCTTAAACGGTTCTTTGCGGAGAGATGGAGAGCCAATAGCAGAGAAACTAACCCTTGGCCCAGCAAGTCCATACCTATGGCACGGTGGCGCAGCGGTAGAGTTGCTGCCTCACAGCGCCAGAGACCCGGGTTCCATCCTGACTACGGGCGCTGTCTGTGCAGAGTCCGTGCGTTCTCCATGTGACCGCGTGGGTTTACTCCGGGTGCTCCGGGCTTCTTCCCACATTCCAAAGACGTGCAGATTTGTAGGTTTAGTGGTTTTAGTATGATTAAAAATTGTCCCCAGTGTGTAGGATAGTGCCAGTGTGCGGGGATCGCTGGTCGGCGCGGAATCGGTGGGTCGGTGGGCCTGTTCAGCGCTGCATCTCTGAAACTATAGACAGTCTGAAGAAGGGTCACGGCACGAAACGTCACCCATTTCTTCTCTCCAGAGATGCTGCCTGTCCCGCTGAGTTACCCCAGCTTTTTTGTGTCTCTCCAAGGTTGGACATTTGTACCAGCTCCACAAGGAGGTGGAATTTAGAAGACTGAGGGGGGATCTTATAAAAACGTACAAAATTCTTAAGGGGTTGGACGGGCTAGATGCAAGAAGATTGTTCCGATGTTGGGGAGGTCCAGAACAAGGAGTCACAGTTTAAGGATAAGGGGGAAGTCTTTTAGGAACGAGATTAGAACATTTTTTGTCACACAGAGAGTAGTGAATCTGTGGAATTCTTTGCCACAAAAAGTAGTTTGTGCCTTCTATGTTCTGTTGTGCTATGCAAAGAAAGATTTTCATTGTCCTGTCAGGGACACATGACAATAAACTCTTTTGACTTTGACTAGTTGAGGCCAGTTCATTGGGTATATTTAAGAGGGAGTTAGATGTGGCCGTTGTGGCTAGAGGGATCAGGGGGTATGGAGAGAAGGCAGGTACAGGATACTGAGTTGGATGATCAGCGATGATCATATTGAATGGCGGTGCAGGCTCGAAGGGGCGAATGGCCTACTCCTGCACTTATTTTCTATGTTTCTATGTTACTATGATATGCAAGTCACAATCTACTGACGTCAGTGCCTGTAATAGACTAATCCCCTGAGACGCCTGCATCACCCTGGGCCACCGAGTGTTGTTCGATGCAGCATCGCCCTGCCTGCCAGAAACCCAGAGCAAACACTAATTAACCAGATTAATAAAGTGTGTACTGCTGGAATACTAATCCACACCCACACAAATAAATCACTCCGAATATCTTTCACGACCTTTCAGAGCGATGGCTTCCACTCTGCTGGATGTGAAACTGGCTGCAATCTGAGACAAATGATGTGGCTTAAATCCTCCAGGGAATTCTCCACCCTCTCACACACAAGATGCCCAACCTCCCTATGAAGGCACCCAGCACCTTCTTTTAGAAAGGAAGGAAAGGGTCTCGACCCAAAACGTCACCTATTTCATCTCTCCACAGATGCTGCCTCACCCACTGAGTTTCTCCAGCATTTTTATCTACCTAAGGTTTTTTTTGTCTCTTGTTTGTAACCCTGGCAACCATTTAGTCCGAAAATAGGCACAAAAAGCTGGAGTAACTCTGCGGGTGAGGCGGCATCTCAGGAGAGAGGGAATGGGTGACGTTTCTGGTCGAGACCCTTCTTCAGACGGAGATTCGGGGGGGGGGGGGAGGAGAGGGTAACGAGAGATATTGAGAGATATGGAACAAATGAATGAAAGAAGTATAGACAGCTAATGAAACACACGGCAAAATGAATCAGAAGGATTTTTGTGAAAGTAGTCAGGGAATGAGGGTGGGGGGGGGGGGGGAGGGGGGAGGGGGGAGGGGAGAGAGGGGATGCAAGGTTTACTTGAAGTTAGAGAAATCAATGTTCACATCGCTGGGTTGTAAGCTGGCGATTAAGTCCGTCAGCTACGTCCCTCTGGTCGATCGATTCTTGTTATATTGGCTCCGACTGGCTTTTACTTGTCAAGAACCAGGATCACATGCAAACCCCCCAGAGAAAGAAGGTGCCATTAAAGAGCAGAGTGGCTCCTCGACCCCTCTCTGTCCGCTTTGTGAAACGTTTACCTTCTCGTAGCCCGGCTGGCAATTAGTTAGTGCTGAAGGTGAGGGGGGTGTGAACTGCTGCTCCACGCAGGGGTCCTCCAAGCTCAACATTCTGCAGGCTCTGTATCTCTCTCCACAACCATCTTCAGTGGAGCTGCAGAACTGCCCCGTCAGATGCCCCGCATGTTTGACGGAGGGCGGTGGGGGCAGGGTGGTCAGTAGCGGACAATCTAAGTGGACAAATGCTGCCCACTGCAGTCCACAGATGGGCAGCAATGGGCAACATCACACATAGAGCGTGGCATCTGGCCTGAGACACCAACCTGCGTTGCCCGACTCCAGAATTAAGCATCATAAGCAAGCTGGAAACATAGAAACATAGAAATTAGGTGCAGGAGTAGGCCATTCGGCCCTTCGAGCCTGCACCGCCATTCAATATGATCATGGCTGATCATCCAACTCAGTATCCCATACCTGCCTTCTCTCCATACCCCCTGATCCCCTTAGCCACAAGGGCCACATCTAACTCCCTCTTAAACATAGCCAATGAGCTGGCCTCAACTACCCTCTGTGGCAGAGAGTTCCAGAGACCCACCACTCTCTGTGTGAAAAAAGTCCTTCTCATCTCGGTCCTAAAGGATTTCCCCCTTATCCTTAAGCTGTGACCCCTTGTCCTGGACCTCCCCAACATCGGGAACAATCTTCCTGCATCTAGCCTGTCCAACCCCTGAAGAATTTTGTAAGTTATAAGATTTTGTAAGATTTACGAGGATGTTGCCAGGACTAGAGGGTGTGAGCTATGCGGAGAGGTTGAGCAGGCTGGGAACTCTATTCCTTGGAGCGCAGGAGGATGAGGGATGATCTTACAGAGGTGTAGAACATCATGAGAGGAATAGATCGGATAGACGCACAGAGTAGGGGAATCGAGGACCGGAGGACAGAGGTTCAAGCTGAAGGGGGAAAGATTCAATAGGAATCTGAGGGGTAACGTTTTCACACAAAGGATGGTGGTGGGTGTATGGAATGAGCTGCCGGAGGAGGTAGTTGAAGCTGGGACTATCCCAACGTTTTGAGAAACATTGAGACAAGTCCATGGATAGGACAGGTTTAGAGGGATATGGGCCAAACGCAGGCAGGTGGAACTAGTGCAGATGGGACATTTTGGCCAGTATTGGCAAGTTGGGCCGAAGGGCCTGTTTCCACTCTGTATCACTCTATGATTCTAATTTAAAAAAGAACTGCAGATGCTGGTATTACACCGAAGATAGACACAAAGCACTGGAGTAACTCAGCGGGTCAGGCAGCATCTGTGGAGAACATGGATAGGTGACGTTTCACAGAGTGCTGGAGTAACTCAGCGGGTCAGGCAGCATCTGTGGAGAACATGGATAGGTGACGTTTCACAGAGTGCTGGAGTAACTCAGCGGGACAGGCAGCATCTGTGAAGGGAAGGAATGGGTGACGTTTCGGCTCGAGACCCTTCGGGTCTCGGCCCGAAACGTCGCCCATTCCTTCTCTTCAAAATGAAGTAATTTTCAAATGGTGCCAATTACTAAGGGTGCGAATTATCTGACATTATGGTATTCTGGAGAGAAGGAATGGGTGACGTTTCACAGAGTGCTGGAGTAACTCAGCGGGACAGGCAGCATCTGTGGAGAACATGGATAGGTGACGTTTTGGGTTGGGTTTGAAGAAGGGTCCTGGCCTGAAACATCACCTATCCATGTATCATTTTTCCACTGATCCCCTGTATTGTCATAATTCTAAAAAAAATAGTGACTGAGTGGGCGGGCTGGGACAAAACGTTCAAGAGAGAGTTAGATAGGGCTCTTAAAGATAGCAGAGCCAGTGGATATGGTGAGAGGGCAGGAAAGGGGTTCTGATTGTGGATGATTATATTGAATGGCGGTGCTGGCTAGAAGGGCCGAATGGCCTCCTCCTGCACCTATTTTTCTATGTTTCTGAAATTGGGGGGTTGAGAATCAATTGAAGAATATCAGAGTGATGCAAAGCAATGAAAGGAAACCACTGCTGGGCCTGGAGCAGTAACACGCAGAAGCAAATATCAATTCACCTCCTATTACGTGAGTGCTGAAGGCTTGTCAATGGCAGGGAGCTATTAACCAGTGGACATTAATAACGACTGTGCTGACGAGAGAAGGAGAGAAGGAGCTGGCATGGGTTCTGCTCCGTCCACATGTCAGCTCCGTGAGGAATGTCCGTGCCTCGTGCTGCAGTATATTTACAGCCCAAGACTGCCTCACCACTCTGACATTGTCCCCGCTGTCTCTTCTTACAGATGAGCACCTCCTCCAGCAGACCGACGAGGATGCAGGAGCATCTTGCCGCACGGCAGTAGAGTTGCTGCCTCACAGCGCCAGGGGCCCCGGTTCAATCCCGACCACGGGTGCTGTCTTTACGGAGTTTGCACGTTCTCCCCGCAACCTGCATGGGTTTCTCCGGGTGACAATAGACAATAGACAATAGGTGCAGGAGGAGGCCATTCGGCCCTTCGAGCCAGCACAGCCATTCAATGTGATCATGGCTGATCATCCCCAATCAGTACCCCGTTCCTGCCTTCTCCCCATATCCCCTGACTCCGCTATCTTCAAGAGCCCTATCTAGCTCTCTCTTGAAAGCATCCAGAGAACCGGCCTCCACCGCCCTTTGAGGCAGAGAATTCCACAGACTCACAACTCTCTGTGAGAATGGGTGCTCCAGCTTTCTCCCACACTCCAAAGACGTGCAGCTTTGTAGGTTAATTAGCTTCGGTAAAAATTGTAAATTGTCCCTAGTGTGTGTAGGATAGTGTTAGTGTGCGGGGATCGCTGGTCGGCGCGGACTTGGGGTGGATGAAGGGCCAGTTTTCACGCAATGTCTCTGAAACAAAAAACGAAAACCTGCCGTGACTCACGCCGAATGGGGGTAAATAAACCTTGTGTTCTACCATTAGACAACTTATCTCAAGCCTCCATTTTAAGGAGCAGTGGAATTCTTGTGAGACGGCACTTCACTGAGTGCTGGGCCCTTGGAAGTTGGCACCGCCAGTTGGCAGGGCGGCCAATCAGTGGGAGAGTCTAGGACTAGAGGGCACAGCCTCAGAATAAAAGGACATTCTTTTAGGAAGGAGATGAGGAGGAATTTCTTTAGTCAGAGGGTGGTGAATCTGTGGAATTCATTGACACAGACGGCTGTGGAGGCCAAGTCAATGGATACATTTAAGGCAGAGATAGATGGATTTTTGATTAGTGCGGGTGTCAGAGGTTATGGGGAGAAGGCTATTCCTTCACTCCATAGAAACGTCACCTATTCCTTCACTCCGGAGAAACTCAGCGGGTGCAGCAGCATCTATGGAGCGAAGGAAATAGGCAACGTTTCGGGTCGAGACCCTTCTTCAGACTGATGTGAGGGTGGGGGGGTGCGGGAGGAAGGAAGCAAGAGGTGGAGCCAGAGGGCTGAGGGAGAGCTGAGAAGCGGAGGAGAAAGTAAGGACTACCTGAAATTAGAGAAGTCAATGGTGTTCCAACCAAGTTACCCATGCTTCACCTTGACGGATTAAGTTCCAGCATTTATTTTGATCGATTCTGTGTTCCTGTCGTAAATGTCACTGTATGTTATGTTGTTACTTGTGGGCGGAGCACCAAGGCAAATACCTTGTATGTGAATATTTGGCCCATAAACTTACTGACTTATTTACTCACTGTCCTCAAAGCCTCGTTCATTCAGCGTTCCCAACCAGCTAAGTGTTGGCACATCACTTGACATGCCCTGCAACTGCCTCATCCTTCTGTGCCAAAGTCCCTGGCATCTGTAATATGCTGAAAGAGAATAAATGAATAAACTAGTTGGAATAATGGCCAGGCTCAGCGGCGCCTGGTTCACAACCAACATCTCTGGCGAGAATCTTTCACCTTCTCTCCAGAGATGCTGCCTGGCCCACTGAGTTACTCCAGCAATTTTGTGTCTACCGTCGATTTAGACCAGCATCTGCAGTCCTTTCTCACACACCCTGTGAATTGTGTACGTACCAAGAATCGCAAATGCACGCAGAGATACCTAGACACGCACATATAATCACAGCGTCAGGGGTTATGGGGAGAAGGGAGAATGGAGTTAGGAGGGAGAGATAGATCGGCCGTGATTGAATGGCGGAATAAGCTTGATGGGCCGAATGGCCTAATTCTGATCCTATCCCTTACAGTATGGCCTTATGACACACCAGATACTGAGGGGTTACACGTTTCATTCAGCTAAGAACCTGGCCAGGGACAGGGACAAAATATACAACAGCCTTCTCACACGTGTGGACCCACACATGCACAGACAGAATGGGGTACAGTTCTGGTCGCCCCCATTGTAGGGCAGTGGAGAGGGTGCAGGAGCAGTTTACCAGAATGCTGAAGGTAGACGTGGATAGACAATAGACAACAGGTGCAGGAGTAGGCCATTCGGCCCTTCGAGCCAGCACCGCCATTCAATGTGATCATGGCTGATCATCCCCAATCAGTACCCCATTCCTGCCTTCTCCCCATATCCCCTGACTCCACTATCTTTAAGAGCCCTATCTAGCTCTCTTTTGAACGTATCCAGAGAACCGGCCTCCACCGCCCTCCGAGGCAGAGAATTCCACAGACTCACCACTCTCTGTGAGAAAAAGTGTTTCCTCGTCTCTGTTCTAGACAACGTTTCAGGGCATGATCCTCGGGGGGGGGAGGGGGGGGGTGGTGAAAGTTGGAAAGATTATGTGGGGGCAGGGTAAACCTTAGCCAGGGATAGGTTGAAGATAGACACAAAGTGCTGGAGTAACTCAGCGGGACAGACGGCATCTCTGGAGAGAAGGAATGGGTGACGTTTCTGGTCATAAGGTCGTAAGGAATAGGAGTAGAATTAGGCCATTCGGCCCTTCAAGTCTACCCCGCCATTTAATCATGGCTGATCTATCTCTCCCTCTCAACCCCATTCCCCTGCCTTCTCCCCATAAACCCCGTCACCCGCACTAATCAAGAAAGCCATTCTTCAGACTGAGAGTCAGGGGAGAGGGAGAATCGAGGAGTGGAATGATGAGGTGGTCGGCAGGGACTCGGTGGGCCGAAGGGCCTGTTTCCACGCTGTATCTCTGAAGTCCATAGTAATCTGTAAAGGGTCTGTTCTCCTCCACTTCTCAGAGTGCAGGCTCCGCTGTGGGAACCGGCGTGGCTGCTCCAAAGAGAGATCAGGTTGGTAATGTGCACTGGTTTATTTATACAGAGGGACTCCATGCACTTGAGAGACACGGCAAGCAACTTTAATGGGGCTCCAGAGGCCCTGGCTGCGGAATCCGGTAAAAGGCGCACTTTATCAGATGCACTCAACGCTAATCTCACAAATATCAAAAGAAAATAGGAATTAATAAGCTCAGTCCCACAAGCACAGCCGAGCAGAGGAGTAATTGGTAATGAGTTCCTGTAAACTATTTGCCTGAAGGTTAATTAAACAGAGTTTTCTTTATTTAACGATGGTTTGCAGTGGGGCTGTGTAACTCGCAATCCCCAACCATGCATCGTGCAGACTACGCCTCACCCTTCCATATCCCCCGTGCCTCCCTCGCCCCTGACTCGCAGTCTGAAGAAGGGTCTCGACCCGAAACGTCACCCGTTCATTCCTTCTCTCCAGGGATGCTGCCCGTCCCGCTGAGTTACTCCAGCGTTTGCTGCCTCAATAGACAATCGACAATAGACACAAGTGCTGGAGAAACTCAGCGGATGAGGCAGCATCTATGGAGCGAAGGCACTAGACAACGTCCTTGACCTGCCTTTCAGTTTAGTTTATGTCGGAAGGAACAGAATATTGTTACTCCAGCAGTTTGTGTGTGTCTTGGCTTTCTACTTGGTGTTGCTGCCGTGCGATGTCTCCCTGTAAACTCCAGAGTTGAGATGCATTTGATCCTGGAGTCATGGCAACAGTGTGGGGTGTTAAGGGCCTGTCCCACTTGCCGATTGTTTCAGCGACTGCCGGCGATTATCAGGGTCGCCAAAAGATTTTGAACATTTCAAAATCCAGCGGCGACAAGAAAAAGTTGCGACACTTGAAAATCCACCGCGCGTCATACATCATCGCGCCACGTCACGCCACGCCACGCCACGTCAGGCAATGATGACGGCAGTCACCGAAAAAATTGCCAAGTGGGACAGGCCCTTGAGACTCCAATGAATCTTAGGTCATAAGTTCATAAGTGATAGGATGGGGGGGGTGGGGGGGGGGAGCCCGAAGGGCCTGTTTCCACGCTGAATCTCTAAACTGAAAAACGAGGGGTCAGATAAAAGTAGAAACATTAATGTTTAAAATCCTAAGGGTTTTTATTAAAAGTAAATAGGGGGAAGTGGTTTTGATTGGCAGAAGGCCATAAGTGATAGGAGCAGAATTAGGCCATTCGGCCCATCACGTCCACTCCACCATTCTATCATGGCTGATCTATCTCTCCCTCCTAACCCCATTCTCCTGCCTTCTCCCCATAACCCCTGACACCCGCACTGATCAACAATCTATCTATCTCTGCTTTGGAGGAGGCCCAGGACAGAAATGTCATTGTGGGAATTATAGATTTACCACTTGAAGACTGAGATGAGGAAAACGTTTTTCACACAAGTCTCCACAAAATGCTGGAGTAACTCAGCGGGTCAGGCAGCATCTCTGGAGAGAAGGAACGGGTGACGTTTCAGGTCGAGACCCTTCTTCAGACCGGTTAGGGGGATAAGGGAAAGGAGAGATATAGACGGTGATGTGGAGAGATAAATAACAATGAATGAAAGATATCATTGACCTATTAACCTACAAACCTGCACGTCTTTGGAGTGTGGGAGGAAACCGAAGCACCCGGAGAAAACTCACGCAGGCCACGTGGAGTACGTGCAAACTCTGTACAGACAGCACCCGTGGAACGGGTTCTTAAAGAACAATGAATGAAAGATATGCAAAAAAGTGACGATGATTTTATGGAAACAGGCCATCGTTGGCTGTTTGTCGGGTGAAAACGAGACGCTGTTGTGACTTGGGTGGGGGAGGGATGGAGGGAGAGAGGGAATGCCGGGGCTACGTACACCATCCCCAGATGCCCCCTCCCATTCCCACACAACGTCATGGTGGGAATGGGAGGGGGAGTCTGGTGATGGTGAGGGCCGGCTGGAGTTGCACAGAGAGCTGAGTTTAAAACCATGCCTCTGGCACCGTCACCAATCTAGTGATCATCAAGAAACACTTTTTCTCACAGAGAGTGGTGAGTCTGTGGAATTCCCTGCCACAGAGGGCGGTGGAGGCCGGTTCTCTGGATACTCTCAAGGGAGAGCTAGATAGGGCTCTTAAAAATAGCGGAGTCAGGGGATATGGGGAGAAGGCAGGAACGGGGTACTGATTGTGGATGATCAGACATGATCACATTGAATGGCGGTGCTGGCTCGAAGGGCCGAATGGCCTCCTCCTGCACCTATTGTCTGTTGTCAGCAGGTATCACAGCCTTGTGGCATCAAATTCCAGCCCAGAGTTTGAAGATGATGGATCTGGTCCTTACAGTATTCATCTAGTTATGATCCAAAACTCACAAGATTGATGTAACATGGATGAGGGATCACAGCTGAACAAAGCCAGAGGTACGTGTGCAGCTTTCTGTATAATTCAGCTGTCGAGAAATCTAAATTAATTTAACACATTGTTTTGTCACCGCAGTGAATCTGACTGCACCAGGTTCTAATAAAATGTAAAAGCTCGTTAAAGGATCTTGGATCAGCAATGTGTCGAAAGGAACAGCAGATCCTGGTTTAAACCCAAGTTAGACACAAAAAGCTGGAGTAACTCAGCGGGGCAGGCAGCGTCTCTGGAGAGAAGGAATGTCTGACGTTCTTCACAAGGGTCTCGACCTGAAACGCCACCCATTCCTTCTCTCCAGAGATGCTGTCTGTCCCGCTGAGTTACTCCAGCATTTTGTGTCTATCTTTGGTTCAGTGAATAGCTGGAACTCATTGGTTATTCCGAACACTTCCCACCAGCTGAAACGTAAAATGCAGTCTTATTAAACCATAGACAATAGACAATAGGTGCAGGAGTAGGCCATTCGGCCCTTTGAGCCAGCACCGCCATTCAATGTGATCACGGCTGATCATCCCCAATCAGTACCCCATTCCTGCCTTCTCCCCATATCCCCTGACTCCGCTATCTTTAAGAGCCCTATCTAGCTCTCTCTTGAAACTATCCAGAGAACCGGCCTCCACCGCCCTCTGAGGCAGAGAATTCCACAGACTCACCACTCTCTGTGAGAAAAAGTGTTTCCTCGTCTCCGTTCTAAATGGCTTACTCCTTATTCTTAAACTGGGGCCCCTGGTTCTGGACTCCCCCAACATCGGGAACATGTTTCCTGCCTCTAGCGTGTCCAAACCCTTAACAATCTTATATGTTTCAATGAGATCCCCTCTCATCCTTCTAAACACCAGAGTGTACAAGCCCAGCTGCTCCATTCTCTCAGCATATGACACTCCCGCCATCCCGGGAATTAACCTTGTAAACCTACGCTGCATTCCCTCAATAGCAAGAATGTCCTTCCTCAAATTAGGGGACCAAAGCTGCACACAATACTCCAGGTGTGGTCTCACTAGGGCTCTGTACAGCTGCAGAAGGACCTCTTTGCTCCTATTCTACGAAAACCATTAACATATTATACGTAACTTATATATTTCATTTAAGATTGACAGTTGGAATGAACTACCTGTATTTATCATTTCTGCCCAGATAAAACTGGGGCGATTGTAAAAGAATAAGGCAAAATAAATCTGTTTCAAACTACAGAAGATATTCATATATATTATATAATATGGTATATTTTATGTGATTATGATTGACTGTGAAACTGTGGCCAGGGTGCAACATTTTTCATGATATTAACAAGCCTGTGTTCTTAGAGTCTGGGTTCTAACTACAACCCTACTCTGCACCCAACTACTACAGACGTTGTGTTCAAAAGAGATAGGAGCAGAATTAGGCCATTCGGCCCATCAAGTCTACTCCGCCATTCGATCATGGCTGATCTATCTCTCCTAACCCCATTCTCCTGCCTTCTCCCCGTAACCCCTGACACCCGCACTAATCAAGAATCTGTCTGCCTGCGTGCGTTTGTACTACGTATGTTAACTTGCACTATTGTGGCCTTGAGTTAAGGGCCTGTCCCACTGTATGAGCTAATTCAAGAGTTCTCCCGAGTTTCCCCTGATTCGAACTCGGAGATTTACGGTAATGGCCGCTCGTAGGCTCCCGTGGACATTTTTCAACATGTTGAAAAAACTTCATGAGCTTACCGCGTTCCCCGAGTACCTGCCGTTAGCGTTACCAGCCGCTAAGAGACATCCCGAGCTCCGACGTACCCGCTACGTACATCCTACACACTGACCACGAGTCTGATTTTTTTTTAAACTCGGGAAAGCTCTTGGGTAAACTCGTATAGTGGGACAGCCCCTTTAGTGTTTGAGTTCAGTTTATTGTCACGTGTACCGAGCTACAGTTGCGTGCTAACCAGTCAGCGGAAAGACAATACACGATTACAATGGGGCCAACCAGTGTACAGAACAGAATATCGTGAATAATGGTTACTGGACGATAAAGCCAGTGAAGTCCGATCAAAGATAGTCCGAGGGTGACTATCGCCGGGCTTAGGCGATAACGTACATAAACGTAACTTTACTTTTCTCGTGTATTATGCTGTTTACAGTGAACCATGTTTACATATTCTGCTGTGCTGCAGCAAGTAAGGATGTCATTGTTCTATCTGGGGCACACGACAATAAAACACTTAAAACTACTGGCTAAGGAATATGCGGAATTATGTAACGCTTGGAAAATGTTCCATGCATAATAACATTATTAGGGAAGGATAATGAAGTCTACAAATTAAATGCATTATTACATCGAATGTCCGTTGGTATTTCAGCTTTTGATGTAGAACTAGCAAATATCTCCCTACAGCCAAATTTCCAGTGTTTTGGGCATATTACATTTAATATCATTCAACCTCTGGCAATCCGAGCATCCACTTCCCAGCAGTAACCAGCCTGATAAATTAATTAAGGAGAAAATATGAAGACACTTAGTTTGGAGATACAGGGCAGAAACAGGCCCACCGGTCTACCGAGTCCGCGCCGACCAGCGATCCCCGACATTACAACTATCCTACAGGCAGTAGGGACAGTTTTTTTACATTTCTAACAAGCCAATTAGACACCAAACATGTATGTTGGAGAAACCTCATGCAGGTCACGGGGAGAACGTAGTCAGGATCGAACCGTGGCCTCTGGTGCTGGAGGCACCGTGAGGCAGCAACTCTACCGCTGTCTAATCATTTAAAAAGGAATTAGCTGAGCAAAGGGGAGGCAGCGAAGAATGAAGGATGTCATGAGTTGCTTCTGTAAGAGTCGGTGAAACAATTTGAAAATTACATTTTGGAATAGGACATGTTGGCAAGGGGCAGCGGGTAGTGCTGCTGCCTCACAGCACTAGAGAGCGGGGTTCATTCCTGGCCTCGGGTGCTGTCTGCGTGGAGTTTGCTCGTTCTCCCCGTGACCTGCGTGGGTTTTCTCCGGGTGCTCTGGTTTCCTCCCACATCCCATAGACGTGCAGGTTTGGAGGGGAATTGGCCTCTGGTGTGGAGGCAGCGGATCTGAAAGTGAGATAACGTCGAACGAGTGTGAACGGTGATCGATGGCCGGCGCGGACTCGGTGGGATGAAGGGCCCTTGGCGGGCCGGATGATTGCGGGAAAGAAATCCGCCTGCGGGCGGGACGATTTCAGGTTACGGGGGCAGTGGGCTGCCGAGCCCTGTTACAGATCCATATACTTATCCAACCTACTGATCATAGCGGTAAATGCAATGGTCTCCGGTTATCTATTAATGTCACAAGGGCACAAGTGATGGCAGTAGAATTAGGCCATTCGGCCCATCTAGTCTACTCCGCCATTCAATCATGGTTGATCTATCTCCCTCCTAACCCCATTCTCCTGCCTTCTCCCCGTAATAATATATTGATCCGTTCGAGGTTGAAACACCAATTGTTGATAATCTCCTGTGGAAAAAGCAGCAACTTCCCTGACCTGGAAAACATACTGAGCCTAGCCCGGTGTCACCTAACCCAACTAAGTTACAGAGAAAGGTTGAACAAGTTAGGTCTTTATTCTTTGGAGCGCAGAAGGTTAAGGGGGGACTTGATTGAGGTCTTTAAAATGATGAAAGGGATAGACAGAGTTAACGTGGATAAGCTTTTCCCATTGAGGGTAGGGAAGATTTAAACAAGAGGGCATGACATGAGAATTAAGGGACAGAAGTTTAGGGGTAACATGAGGGGGAACTTCTTTACTCAGAGAGTGGTGGCTGTGTGGAATGATCTTCCAGCAGAAGTGGTGGAGGCAGGATCGATTTTAACATTTAAAAGTAAAGTGGATAGGTATATGGACGGGAAGGGAATGGAGGGGTATGGTCTGAGTGCAGGTAGATGGGACTAGGGGAAAATCAATGTTCGGCACGGACTGGAAGGGCCGAGAAGGCCTGTTTCCGTGCTGTAATTGATATATGGTTATATGGTTATTTTTGAGGTGACGTTTCGGGTCGAGACGATTTGTTCTTCAGGCAATAACGGAACCATTGAACCAATGGGCCATTGACCATTGAGTCTGAGCAAGCTACCAACCTGTACAAGTTTAGATGTTGGGGTAATTGGGGCACTCAGGAGCAGGCCGTACAGTGGCGGGGAGAACATGCAAACTCCACACAGACAGCATCAGGGATCAGGATCAATCCTAGTTAGGTTTTTTTCCCAGCTGGGTCTCAAGTCCCCTGTGTGGGGGCGGTGTAGAGAGGGTTGGGCAGATCAGGCAGAATTCTCCATCTCCTGCTGCCGTTTAGCAACTCAAATCAGATCAGGTCAGTCTGAAGAAGCGTCCTGACCAGAAACATCACCCAGTCCTTCTCTCCAGAGATGCTGCTGCCTGTCCCGCTGAGTTACTCCAGCACTCTGTGGCTATCTCCACCTATCACTTGCCAGGCTTTATCCCACCCCCAATTCTTCTTTCCAACTCCCCCCCCCCCTCCGACTCTCTCCACAAGGGTGGCACGGTGGCGCAGCGGGAGAGTTGCTGCCTTATAGTGCTTGCGGCACTGGAGACCCGGGTTCGATCCCGACTACGGGCGCTGTCTGTACAGAGTTTGTACGTTCTCCCCCAGACCTGCGTGGGTTTTCTCCGAGATCTTCGCTTTCCTCCCACACTCCAAAGACGTACAGGTGTGTAGGTTAATTGGTTTGGTATAAATGTAAATTGTCCCTCGCGTGTGTAGGGTAGCGTTAATGTACGGGGATTACTGGTCGGCATGGACTCGGTGGGCCGAAGGGCCTGTTTCTGCGCTGTATCTCTAACCTAAACTGGACTGCAGTCAGTCTGAAGATGGGTCCAGTCCCGAAACGTCACCTATCCACGTCCTCCACAGATGCTGCCTGACCCGCTGAGTTACTCCAGCACTCTGTGAAACGTCACCTATCCATGTTCTCCACAGATGCTGCCTGACCCGCTGAGTTACTCCAGCACTCTGTGAAACGTCACCTATCCATGTTCACCACAGATGCTGCCTGACCCGCTGAGTTACTCCAGCACTTTGCGTTCAACTCAAGGTTCTCAGTGCAGGGACGACCACATTACGTGCCTAGTGTGTGTGGCTGTGGATGCATTGCCGTCCCTGGAGTTGTAACGCTCTGTGCCTGTGTGTCATTAAGCTCGCTATAGTCCAGCGTCAACAAATCACCTCATCAAATATCTCTTTGTGTATCATGTAAATGTCAGATATGATGCCCTTCATTAGGCTGCATCTTAACTAAATTAGTTGTCGGGAGAGCTATTTACACACTGGGAACGTTGGTCCTTGGGCCTGGGTTTGCACAGAAATACCATAATTAAGCCGCGCAATTGAAATCTCCGTCTCACCAGCCACTGGCATGACAGCGCTCATTATTTCAGGCTTGTTAACCAACGGGAACAAACTGCGAGCAAACACACTTCAAAGCAAAATAAGGGACCTCTGGATTGGGACGGTGACACCAGGCCCTGGCTTCGCACGTTGGCTGGGTCATGAACGTGTAGGATTCTCCCGGTGGTCAGATATTTGAAAGGCCACTACTCACGACCATACAGGCGTCTCCCTGCGACCATGTCATGAGTAGTCGCCCAAAGAGGCGCACCTTTTTCTGGTCGCCGCTGGATTTTCAACATGTTGAAAATTTTCGGCCACCTGCTACAACTATAACGGGTGCCGAAAAAATTGCGTTAAATCGCGTAAGTGGGACAGGCCCATAAGAGTTGCGATGTGGTCGATCGATGCGTTGGTTGGGCTACTGTATGCAGTAATTCACCCCGCGTCACGATTACTGAGGAGATCTTGTCTTGCCTTCCCTGTCTTGTTATCGAGTCACAGAGTGATACAGTGTGGAAACAGGCCCTTTGTCCCAACTTGCCCACACCTGGCCAACAACGTCCCAGCAACACTAATCCCACCTGCCTGCATTTGGTCCATATGCCTCCAAACCCGTCCTATTTATGTATCCGTCTAGCCGTTTCTTAAATGTTGGAATAGTCCCAGCCTCAACTACCTCCTCCGGCAGCTCGTTCCATACGCCCACCACCCTTTGTGTGAAAAAGGTTACCTCAGATTCCTATTAAATCTTTGGTCCTCGATTCCCCTACTCTGGGCAAGAGGCATCTTCAATCTGTGGAATTCTTTGCCGCAGAAGGCAGTGGAGGCCAATTCACTGGGTGTTTTCAAGAGAGATTTAGCTCTTAGGGCTAATGGAATCAAGGGATATGGGGGGAAAGAGCAGGAACGGGGCACTGATTTTGGATGTACACAAAAGTGCTGGAGAAACTCAGCGGGTGCAGCAGCATCTATGGAGCGAAGGAAATAGGCAACGTTTCGGCCGGTGGAAATAGGCAACGTTTCGGGCGATGGAAATAGGCAACGTTTCGGCCCGAAACCCTTCCGGGTTTCGGCCCGAAACGTTACCTATTTCCTTCGCTCCATAGATGCTGCTGCACCCGCTGAGTTTCTCCAGCACTTTTGTCTACCTTCGATTTTCCAGCATCTGCAGTTCCTCCTTAAATACTGATTTTGGATGATCAGCCTCGATTATTATTGAATGGAGGTGCTGGATCGAAGGGCCGAATGCGTTTGCCCGATCTATTCCTCTCATGGTTTAAGTTGATTCAGAAATGACAACACAGAGGCAGCAAAGCACACAGCCATTAACATTCCGCATCAAGGCTAATCCTTGAGGCTGCTATTAAAAGTTGAAAGTCCTCGGGGGATGGTTATTTTAGAAGTGCAATGAGATGTCGTGAGCGGGGAAATGACTTGGAGAAATTGTAACTAATATGTTGGACAGTGAAAGACATTTGCAGAATTATTCATGCTTGTTTTCCTTCTCTTTTTCTCTCTAAGTATGTGCTTGGACTGGCAAAAGGTTTAAGGGAAACGTCAGAGACTCAAGCACCACGCGTGTGCAGTGATTTCCAAATTAATCAGGGTTCGAGTTCCAGTTGTGGAGATCTTTGCTTTCCCGATGAAGTCTGATAAGAGGGGCTTTATTCCCAGTTCACCAGCCACGGCACCACATCACCGGATAACCCCCAGGTTAATTCCCGGGATGGCGGGACGGACCGATGATGAAAGAATGGGCCGACCAGGCTTGCATTCGCTGGAATTTAGAAGGATGAGAGGGGATCTTATAGAAACATATAACATTCTTAAAGGATTGGACAGGCTGGATGCAGGAAAAATGGTCCCCGTGTTGGGGGAGCCCGGAACCAGGGGTCACACAGTTTAAGAATAAGGGGTAGGACTGAGATGAGGAAAAACATCCTCAACCAGAGAGTTGTGAACCTGTGGAATTCTCTGCCGCAGAAGGCAGTGGAGGCCAATTCACTGGATGTATTCAATAGAGAGTTAGATGTAGCTCTTAGGGCTGACGGAATCAAGGGATATGGGGGGAAAAAGCAGGAACGGAGTACTGATTTTGGATGTAGACAAAAGTGCAGGAGAAACTCAGTGGGTGCAGCAGCATCTATGGAGCGAAGGAGATAGGCAACGTTTCGGGCGGTGGAAATAGGCGACGTTTTGGGCGGTGGAAATAGGCGACGTTTCAGCCCGAAACGTTGCCTATTTCCTTCGCTCCATAGATGCTGCTGCACCCGCTGAGTTTCTCCAGCACTTTTGTCTACCTTCGATTCTCCAGCATCTGCAGTTCCTTCTTAAATACTGATTTTGGATGATCAGCCACGATTATTATTGAATGGAGGTGCTGGATCGAAGGGCCGAATGGCCTACCCCTGCACCTATTTTCTATGCATCTATTTTTTAATGTTGCTCTGCCATGTGTGCATCTGCTCATATTTAAAATGCCATTCGCGTTTTTTGTGACGTTACTGACGCTTCTGAATTCTATGGAATTTATTTCTGACTTTTAACCAGGGCAAGGTTTCTTCTGGTCCACTTCCTTAACTATTCATTTCATGCATTTCACAAGCAACAAGGCATCGATACACTAATGAGAACAGTGTTAGTGCTCGGCAAGATGCCAGCTTAATTCACCAAGTCCACAGGGTTGGCCAGCAGGTCATTTATCATTGCAATGAGATCTCTGTAGGTCCTGCAAGGGTATCTGCTACATTCTAGTGGGATGAGATGTTAAGTGCCCTCCAGTGGTGATAGATGCTTGCCTGATGTGAGCATAATGAGGCCCTCTCTTGAGACAGTGGCACAGCGGTAGAATTGCTGCCTCACAGAGCCAGAGACCCGGGTTCGATCCTGACTACGGGTGCTGGCTGTGTGGAGTCTGTACGTTCTCCCTGTGACCATGTGGGTTTTCTCCGGGTGCTCCAGTTTCCTCCCACACTCCAAAGACGTGCAGGTTTGTAGGTTAATTGGCTTTGGTATAAGTCTAAAACACTGTCCCCAGTGCGTGTAGGGTAGTGTTAGCGTGCGGGGATCGCTGGTCGGCGCGGACTCGGTGGGCCGAAGGGCCTGTTTCCGCGCTGTATCTCTAAACTGAACCAAATAGGCAACGTTTCGGCCGGTGGAAATAGGCAACGTTTCGGCCGGTGGAAATAGGCAACGTTTCGGCCGGTGGAAATAGGCAACGTTTCGGCCGGTGGAAATAGGCAACGTTTCGGCCGGTGGAAATAGGCAACGTTTCGGCCGGTGGAAATAGGCAACGTTTCGGGCCGAAGAGAGATCGGTGCAATTTGGCAGCTTTACCTCAGTCGTCTTAGTGAGTGCCATGGATCTGCCATCCCAGCCCAAATGTGAAACATAGCCTGAAGGGACAGACAGACAGACAGACAGACAGACAGCAGCAGCAGCAAGGACGCATTCCTGGCAGCATCTTCCTGGGACCTCTTGTTGACGACAGCTGGTGAAGATGAACAGATAGTTCCAGCCTCGTTGCTGTTCTGGAGACTAGTTCTGTTGTCACTAATGGCAGGATGCTCTTCATTGGCACCGGAGCACCCGCAAACCTCCAGACCGGCGGTGAATCGAGGACCGGACGACACGGGTTCAAGGTGAAGGGAAAACATTTCATAGGAATCTGAAGGGTAACTTTTTCATGCAGAGGGTGGTGGGTGTATGGAACGAGCTGACGGAGGAGGTCGTTGAGGCTGGGACTATCCCATCGTTTAAGAAACAGTTGGACAGGTACATGGATAGTGCAGGTTTGGAGGCATACGGACCAAGCGCGGGCAGGTGGGACTAGTGTAGCTGGGACATTGTTGGCCAGTGTGGGCGAGTTGGGCCGAAGGGCCTG
Organism: Raja brachyura; assembly: GCA_963514005.1. The sequence continues at coordinate 32,660,891 of OY740811.1, forward strand.
TTTCCACACTGTATCACTCTATGACTCTATGGTGCCTGAGCAAAGGAGGAATCACTGTAGAGGTGGAAACGTGCTCAAGAGGAATATAAACCTCACGCCTAGCCGGAATGTCAGTGTTCTATCTCGGACACATGTAGCAATCAAACACACTTGACTCGATGAATATTGAAGATAGACACTAAAAGCTGGAGTAAGTCAGCGGGACAGGCAATATCTCTGGGGAGAAGGAATATTAACCTTCAACTGCAAGTAGCCCCGGCATTCCCTCTCCCTCCATCCCTCCCCCACCCAAGTTGCATCAGCTTCTCATTTTCACCCAACAAACAGCTGACAATGACCTGTTCCCTTTATCATAGCCACTTTTTTGCATAAATCTCATTCATTGTTCTTTATCTCTCTAAATCATCAAAAAATCATCTCTAAAAAATCATCGGGACCTCTCTCCCCTCAATCGGGGATATTGCGACCAAACGTTGCGTGTCTAAGGCCAGCAGTATTATAAAAGACCCCACACATCTCCATCACGGACTGTTCACTCTGCTGCCCTCGGGAAAAAGATATCGTAGCATAAGGAGCAGAACATCAAAGGTTCTGCAACAGCTTCTTCCCACGAGCCATCAGACTCCTGAATGCCATGTAATGGGCTACCACCGTTGTCTATTTATCCTTTTTATCCATTTTATCCATGTCTATCCTTCTGTTAATTATCGTGTTGCACAGGGAGCCAAATGCAACGGAATTTCGTTTGGAACTGCATATATCAATGTATTTCTAAATGACAATAAAGTTTGTTTGACTGTTTTGACTGTCTACATCACCGTCTATATCTCTCGTCTCCCTTATCCCCCTAACCGGTCTGAAGAAGGGTCTCGACCCGAAACGTCACCTGTTCCTTCTCTCCAGAGATGCTGCCCGTCCCGCTGAGTTACCCCAGCATTTTGTGTCTATCTTGACTCTTTCCAAGATGATGCCCAATGCAAGCGACTATTTGCCGGTGGAAATAGGCAACGTTTCTGGCGGTGGAAATAGGCAATGTTTCGGGCTGAAACCCTTCCGGCATCTGCAGTTCCTTCTTACACACTGATGGAGGAACGTCAGTCAAATGTCAGGACATTGCCAACAGTGCAGTTATCTCGGGCGTGAAGGACCGTCAAGCTCAGAGTTAAACACAACTAACGTTCGATGCTTTAGCTCATCGTGAATCTCAACCCTGACATGAGGGCACCCAGCCACCCACCAGAGTAGATGATTGAAGAAGTAGCAAGGGGTGGGTTTGAAGGAACTGCAGATGCTGGTTTAAACCGAAGACAGACACAAAATGCTGGAGTAACTCTGCGGGTCAGGCAGCATCTCTGGAGAGAAGGAATAGGTGACGTTTTGGGTCAAGACCCTTCTTCAGACTGGAGAAGTCATTTTCCCAGCCTGAATGACTCCAGTCTGAAGAAGGGTCTCGACCTGAAACGTCACCCATTCCTTCTCTCCTGACGTAGCAAGAGATAGCAATCTTGGCTGTTGCAATCTCATGGATTTCTGAAAGTAGCAACAGCAGTCGATTTATTAGACAATAGACAATAGACAATAGACAATACGTGCAGGAGTAGGCCATTCGGACCTTCAAGCCAGCACTGCCATTCAATGTGATCATGGCTGATCATCCACAATCAGTTCCTGCCTTCTCCCCATATCCGCTATCTTTAAGAGCCCTATCTAGCTCTCTCTTGAAAGCATCCAGAAAACCTGCCTCCACCGCCCTCTGAGGCTGAGAATAGTAAGATTGAACGAGAACTTACCAGTTCGAAGGTTGATCTTTATTTCATGAGGAGTCGAAGTGAGGGATTTCGTGAAGAGCCCGCCGGCGCGCATGCTCGACATACTTCAAAGTAGCGGCGTGGAATCACAGAACCAACAATAGAAATGACTTCGCATAGTATGATTGAATTGACTAAGATTACCAGATGAAGGTGATTGAGGGTTGGGCGAGGAGGGCACGAAATCCCTCACTTCGACTCCTCATGAAATAAAGATCAACCTTCGAACTGGTAAGTTCTCGTTCAATCTTACTATTTCATTTCGGAGTCACGTGAGTGACTTCGTGAAGACTTCAAAGCTTCTGTGATTACACGCCCTGGACCACGTCCATGCTGACACACCACTACCAGGGATGGATGGGAGGAACAAACTGGCTCAATAGCTCATACTGCAAAACAAAAGCATATTTATTAATAACAAATCAAAACCCCTCATGCGGGGACATCTCCACGTTCTTGACCTGCATTCAGCACGGCTTCTGCGAACTGTAGAGGAGCAGCAACAGGCTTGTTATAAAAACGCTGGAACACAGCTTCATTCGCCCATCCTGCTGTGGCGAGAATTTGGTCCATGGGCACCTCCATGACCCTCGCCGCTGACGTCGATGCAGCCCTGGTGGAATGAGACTTGAACACATTAGTGTCGATACCTGACTTACCCAAGACGACTCGAAGCCACCTGGATATCGTCTGGACTGTCACTCGATGATGAGGTCTCTTATGAGTGACAAGCAGGTATCTCTCCATTCCTCTGATGCGTGCCGTCACCTTGACATAGTGGCGGATATGTGAGGCTAAACATAGCCTAGCATCTGCGGGGTATGCCGGGAACTTCAGCTGCAGCCCTGTGCACCCAGGTCTATGCTGCTTTAGTAGCTCGTCAACGAAAAAGACTACTTCTGTAGGGGTAGATGTCATTCTGTCGACACGCAGTTTATGTAGTGTCTGTACCCTCTGAGCTGAAGTCAGCGCTAGTAACATCACCAGCTTCATGGTGAGTTGGTCCAGTTGGAGCCCTTCCATGGGAGACCACGTCCTGAGCAGGGTTAATACGTCCCTGACATCCCAGGTGATATTATAGCGTGGTGTAGGCGGATTCATATTGAATATACCCCGCATGAGTCTGGACACTAGCCTGTTGGATCCTACCCCAATCTTGAGGTAGAATGATAGCGCACTTCTGGCGCTGTTGATGGCACTGTAACTTAAGTGTTCATCATGGTGCAACCCCGCGAGGAATTCCAGGACGTCGGTTATTGTCACGTCATCGTACGTGATGCGAGAGCGGCTGCAGTAGGCTTCCCACTTCTTAATATGCGAGCGGTATCTTCGCCTTGTGGACTCTCGACACGACGCCCCGATGGTATCCATGGTCCGAGCCGAGAGGCCGTATTGGACTAACGGCCTGTTCAGAACCTGCAAGCCAACAAATTTAAATAGCCATGGCAGGGATGTGGCTCCCCTGACACAGGGTGAGTAACCAATTGTGGGCAACCCTTCAAAAGGACCCAAGGTTCGTTGAGCATGTCAAAGACCACCGGATACCAAGGCTGTGTGGGCCAGTCGGGTATAATAAGGATGCCCTTGGCAGCATCTGCCTGAATCTTTCGCAATACCCGACTGATGAGGCAAAACGGAGGGAAGGCATAGAAAACCCAATTCCCCCAGTCCAGCGAGAATGCATCTAGCGCTATTGCCCCAGGATCTGGTTCCCATGAAACGTAGGCTGGTACCTGATGGTTCAACCGTGACGCAAAAAGGTCAATGTCCGGTTTACCAAATTTGGCTGTGACTTTAGCAAAAATCTCAGGATGCAACATCCATTCAATGTTGTCATTAAATTTGCGTGACCTGGTGTCCGCCACAGTATTAAGCTCACCTGGCAAATAGGTAGCTGAAATCCAAATGTCTCTTTGAATACACCAGAGCCAAATTGAGTTAGCCAATTTGTCACACGAAACTGACCTGGTACCACCCATATGGTTTAAATATGCCACAGCTGTGGTGTTGTCTATTTGGAGACGGACGTGTGCTCCAACAAGCTTGGAACAATATGCACGAAGTCCGTGGAATGCTGCCAGCAACTCCAAATAGTTAATCCCTTGAGTCAACAACATCGATGCCTCAAGGGTGTCCCATCTACCCCCACAACTAGAGCAATTATCAGTAGCTCCCCAGCCATTGGAGCTTGCATCAGTCTGTAAATATACCACCGGATTAGCCTCCCTGACAGGCTTAAATGAGTTGCTAATGTGACACACCCACCATTGCAACTCAGTTATCGCTTCGGACGGCAGCTGCATAGATCGATCGTAATGACCAGCGTTCCATTTTAACGCAGTGATTTTAGCTCTTTGCAAATTCTGATAATGCAAAGGTCCATATCGTGCTGCCGGAAACAAAGCCACTAACTTGCCAATTACTGTGGCTGTATGCCGAATCGATGGTATATTGGTGCCAATTAAATCTCTGCACACCTTGGTGACTTCCTCAATTTTGTTAATTGGTATAGTTATCCTCATGCTCATTGAGTTCACCGTGAACCCTAGGTAATTAATTACCTGGGCAGGGCAGAACTTTGATTTCTCTGGATGGACAATGAATCCTAATTGTTGAAATATATTGACAGCAGCTGCAACACCCTGTTCAGCCAATTGCAGGGTGTGGCCCACAATAAAGACATCATCTAAATAGGCCATAACTATATGATGTCGTTGTCTCAAATAAGCCATGATTGGCTTCACCAATTTAGTGAACAATCTAGGGGCTGTAGTAAGCCCATTAGGCAAAGCCTTATACTGCCAAAGTTGCCCCATCCAGATAAATTTCAAAAACCTTCTATCATCTTTCTGGATGGATACTGAATAATATGCATCCCTCAAATCAATGCATGCCATAAAGCAGCCATGAGAAATCAATGATTTGGCTGTTTCAAACGTATCCATTTTAAAATGAGTATATGTTACAAACGTATTCAAACGGGTTAGATCCATAATGACACGACAGCCTCCATCCTTCTTAGGTCTAGTAAATATGTTCGAAACAAATTCAATTGGCTCATGCACTGTTTTCTCAATCACGCCCTTCTGTTCCAAACTTAAAATTTCCTTGTAACCTGCTGCCTGTTCTGCAGCAGACAATTTGAACGTACGACCAGGCATGTGCTGGGATGGAGGAATGTCGCCATTAATAAACTCAATTTTATGCCCCTGAATATTCCGCAACACATACTCATCACCAGTAAAATTACCCCATGCATCCAAAAACAACCGTAAACGACCACCAACATGGGAAGTTAAACAGAGAGAAAAAAGAGAACCAGACCCCCTCACCTCCGTGGTTACCGGCGGTCCTTGACACGTGTGGGTGGCCGTGGAGGTGCTGGGTTGGCTTGAGGGCGCGGCGTCTTCGATTTCCAAAAAGGTCTCTGCCGACCCTGTCCTAAAAAAGACCCTTGGTGCTGGTTCTGGTGTTGTTGTCGTTGTGGAGCTAGAGGGTGAGTCCTCGTCGAGGCACTGGCCGACCCTCGTGAGCGAATGTATGGAGCTTTTGAGCCGGACGGTGTGGGGGCACTCTTAGAGCGCATGATCCCCACCGTTTTGGCTTGTTCGTCAAGCTCTTTGACTCTCTTCGAGAGGTCCTCACCAAAGAGCTGACGGGGCGGCGGCGGCGGCGGTGGTTTGCACAATCCTGCAAACTTCGGGTTGAGTGCTGGGCGGATGCTGTTTTTGCGAAACCCGTTGATTTCGTGCTGGGTCGCGCACAATAAGGCCAGAGCATCTTCCTGGTCCAAATTCAGCTCGTCCTCGTCCACCGACCGCGCAAAGGCGGTAATACCGGCCGTGAGGAGTTTCAGGATCCGCTGCAATTGTAGCTCTTGTTGACGGATAGCCGCACTGATGTTGCCCCATATTGGCGTATTGACCACAGGCACGTTGAGGGAGTTGCAGTTTGATGGAGCCTTGTGACGGCTCATAGCCTGGATGAGGACTTCTTCCTGCAGCACCTGATTATTAAGAAAGTCCACTGTGGCTGCCAGCTTTGAATTGAGAGGAAGACCAGCCGTATGTGGGGCCGCGAATTTGGTCGCCACATCCAAAAGTTCCTCCGCTGGCACCTCCACCGGAGGTGGTACGGGATCCACCAGAACCTCCTCCTCGTGCTGCTCCAGGCTGATAGTAGATGTTGGTGAAGACGCCCTGTGCCTGTTGCTGCCCTGCTGTTGTTGACGTTGAAGCAGGAGCTCCAGCAGCCGCTCCATACGGTCAATACGCCCTTCACCCTGAACACTCAGGTGGTCGGAGTCCTCCGGCTCTGAAAAGAAAACCGGGCTCCTGTCATCGGCCCGCACCTCG
>OY740811.1:32672053-32809732 GCA_963514005.1 Raja brachyura
ACACATTTACTTTAGAGATACAGCGTGGAAACAGGCCCTTCGGCCCACCCAGTCCGTGCCGACCAGCGATCCCCGCACACTGCCACACTGGGGACAGTTTACAATTTTGCTGAAGCCAATTAACCGACAAACCTGCACGTTGTTGGAGCGCGGGAGGAAACCGGAGAAAAACCCACGCAGTCGTGGGGAGAACGTACGTACAAACTCCCTACAGACAGCACCCGTAGTCAGGATGGAACCCGGGCCTGTGGCAGCAACTCTACCGCTGCGCCACCGTGCCACCCAAGTGAACAGGAGCAAGAGGCAGCTAGCCCGGTAGTTACAATCTCATGGATTTCAGCTCCTGGCTGAGAGCAGTATCACTGGGCACTGAGCGGTAAAGAACCGTGAGATAATAAACTAAATAAGGTGTATGGTGAATGTGCCGTCATTGGCCGGGCCAGCGTGCATAATAATTAGGAAGCAGGGCGGTAAGTATCAATGAGGTTCCCCTTCATCCTTGTAAACTCCAGCGAGTACAGGCCCAGTGCCGTCAAACGCTCATCGTACGTTAACCCACTCACTCCTGGGATCATTCTCGTAAGTTGAGAAGTTGCATCTCAATTTTGATCTGGTATTTTGTTGGGTCACGCTTGATCAATGGTGTTTTATCATTAACGTTTTATTATTATTAATGTTTAGTGTTTCTGAGTCATTCGTAACTGTCACTGTACGTCATGTTGTTACTTGTGGGCGGAGCACCAAGGCAAATTCCTTGTATGTGAATACTTGGCCAATAAACTTACTTACTTACTGACTCAATCAGACGCTGAAGCACCCAGGGAGTTCCTTTGCAGTGCAGAAAAATGTCCCTGGAATCTCAGTCACGTGGCTCTTGAAGGAAGTTATTTACACCTGTATATATGTGTCCAACTCAATCCTGCCATGGAGAAGGCTCACCAAATACAGACGCCGTCCTGAGCTACTATTTACCGTAGTGGACACCCTCGGACTTATCTTTACCTGGCTCACGTGGAATTCTCTGCCACACAAGGCAGTGGAGGCCAATTCACTGGATGTTTTCAAGAGAGAGTTAGATTTAGCTCTTCGGGCTAAAGGAATCAAGGGATATGGGGAGAAAGCAGGAACGGGGTACTGATTCTGGATGATCAGCTATGATCATGCTGAATGGCAGTGCTGGTTCGAAGGGCTGAATGGCCTACTCCTGCACCTATTGTCTATGTCCATGTGGAGAAGGCAGGGGAATGGGGTTAAGAGGGAAAGATTGATCAGCCGTGATTGACTTAGTCATAGAGTGATACAGTGTGGAAACAGGCCCTTCGGCCCAACTTGCCCACACTGGCAACAATGTCCCAGCTACACTAGTCCCACCTGCCCACGTTTGGTCCCTATCCCCCCCACACTTGCCCTATCCACATACCTGTCTGACTGTTTCTTAAACATTGGGATAGTCTTGATGGGCCGAACGGCCTAATTCTGCTCCTATGAACTTTCACCACAGCCTCTAAAACCTTCCAATGCTGTGGAAAGTTCACAGGAGCAGAATTAGGTGGAAACCCCCAACGCTGTGCCTGAACTTGTGGCTCCACAGAGCTTTGGAAAGCTGTGGTGATGAGCACGTCTGGGCCAGCAGTGCCTGCAAGAGGAACAGATATATCCCTCCCGAAGCAAACAAAGGCTTCCTGAACACCATGCTTTGGATCGCTGTTCATTTTACAATGCCAAGGGCAAGGCCAGAGAGTAAGCTCGGAGTCAAGCCAGATGGATGGGTGGGATGCATCTCTGGAGAGAAGGAATGGGTGACGTTTCGGGTCGAGACCCTTCTTCAGTCCTGAGGTTACTGATGTGGCTTTATAATTGCAGTTCCTCCATTATCTTCCTCCTCAGTAACTGGAGTGACTGGGCTGGCCTTTGTAAACACTGTAATAACTTCCTTCAGAGATGTGCAGCTTCAGTGCATCCCACCCATCCATCTGGCTTGACTCCTCTACAGTTCCGAGCTGACTCTCTGGCCTTGCCCTTGGATTGTAAAATGAACAGCGATCCAAGGCATGGTGTTCAGGAAGCATTGATTCTGCACCCGCCTTTGTTTGCTTAGGGATGGATATATCTGTTCCTCTTGCAGGCACTGCTGGCCCAGACGTGCTCATCACCACAGCTTTCCAAAGCTCTGTGGAGCCACAAGTTCAGGCACAGCGTTGGGGGTTTTGCATCTAATGCCACGATAGATTAATTAGAATTGGAAGGTTTTAGAGGCTGTGGAAAGTTCATAGGAGCAGAATTAGGCCGTTCGGCCCATCAAGACTATCCCAATGTTTAAGAAACAGTCATACAGGTACATGGATAGGGCAAGGTCTCGGCCCGAAATGTCGCCCATTCCTTCTCTCCAAAAAGAAGTGATTTTTCAAAAGGTGCCAATTACTAAGGGTGCGAATTATCTGACATTATGGTATTCTGGAGAGAAGGAATGGGTGACGTTTCACAGAGTGCTAGAGTAACTCAGCGGGTCAGGCAGCATCTGTGGAGAACTGTACTCGCTGGAGCTGAGAAAGATGAGGGGGCACCTCATTGAAACTTACCGAATAGTGAAAGGCCCGGATATTTGTTAAGGCGGCGATTGAGAGATTCTTGATTAATTAGGTCTGTCAGGGATTATGGGGATCAGCCCTGATTGAATGGCGTACACTTGATGGGCTGAATGGCCTAATTTTGCTGCTAGAACTGATGAACCGTCTCCTCTACATGTTCTTGTGATGTGATTCAGGTGATGATGGTGACATCTTTAACACGGCAGCATTCTCTCAATACCTCACTGTGTTGTATTGTTCCGCAGCCCAGGAGTACAATGGGCCCACAATTGTCGGACTGACTTACAAACATACTGACCTTCTCTCCGATGTACAGGAGCACAAGCATGTCTTAGTTTAAATTAGAGATGCAGCTCAGAAACAGGCCCTTCGGCCCACCGGGTCCGCGCTGACCAGCGATCCCCGAACACTAACACTATCCTACACACACTAGGGACAATTTTACATTTACACTAAGCCAATTAATTGACAAACCTGCACGAATTTGGAGTGTGAGAGGGAACCAGAGAAAACCCACGCAGGTCACGGGGAGAACGTGCAAACTCCGTACAGTCAGCGCCCGTAGTCAGGATCGAACCCGGGTCTCTGGCGCTGTGAGGCAGCAACTCTACCGCTGTGCCATCGTGCCTCCCATGCAGTAGTCTTGTACTCATAATCATATGACTTCTCTCTCCCTCCTCTCTCAGCCCGAACCCTCCTGAACAAATCTTTCCTGAAGATTGTCGATGCAGTGATCTCTCTGGAAGCCTGAGTCTCCCACTGACAAGAGTGTATTTATTCCACATTATTGCACCTAATCTGTTATCCGCCTTCAGCCAGGGTTGGCAGGGAGTGGTGTCACAGAACTGAACAGCTCACAGCTGCTACAGAATCTCCTCATCTTCGGAACAGAGCAGAGTTGTGGAAATCCGTGGCACTGGCTGTAAACTCAGGGTCAGTCTGAACCCAACTCTGTGCAGCTGCAGACAGACAAGAATTGGCTGGAGCGGATAGCCAGGGTGGGGAAGAAGCTGGAGCTGTGGAGGCAACGCTCCCTCTCCATAACGGGAAAGAATTTGGTCATCAGGTGTGAGGTGCTCTCGGGCCTGCTGTACTTGGCACAGGTGTGGCCTGTCCCTCCTTCCTACGCCACAGGGATCACCCGGGCCGTCTTCCAGTTCATCTGGGGGTCGAGGATGGACCGGGTGCGACGGGCCACAATGTACAAGTCAGCAGACAACGGGGGTAAAAGCGTGCCCAACGTCGCCCTCATCCTGATGGCCACCTTCGTGTGTGGCTGCATCAGGCGGAGTGTAGATCCATATCCATTGGGCAGTGGTCAGCACAGAATGTCCTGCAGGCACTGCAGGGAAAGGACTCGATGGACCCGGTGGCGTGGTTCCCTGAGCAGACTGCCCAGCTTGTCTGGCAAAATGCCTCATCGCCAGAACTCACCAACAAGCACCAAGACCTGGCTTGGCTGGCGGTGAGGGTAGCCCTCCCAGTCAGATCCTTCCTGCACCGTCGGAACCTCACTACCAGCGCACGCTGCCCTCGGGACGGCTGCTATGGAGTGGAGACGGTTGCCCACCTCTTTGCAGAGTGTGGATTTGCCCAAAGAGTCTGGAGGAAAATGCAAGGGTCCCTGGTAGGCTTTATTCCAAACAGCTCCGTCACAGAGGACTCTGTGATTTACGGACTGTTCCCAGGGACACATTCAGGGACTGACATCAAGTGCTGCTGGAGGGTCATCAACTCGGTGAAAGACGCTCTCTGATCTGCCCGAGCGTTGTTCACCACCCAGCAGAGCGAGATGTCCGTCGGGGAATGTTGCCGACTGGCCCACTGCAGACTGCAGGAGTACGTACTGAGGGACGCACTGAAGCTCGGTGCAGCCAGCGCCAAGGCTCGGTGGGAGAGGGCCACAGTCTAAAGTACTTCCGCTGCTGGACATGGGGGGCACGGTATGGTGGAGACGCCCCTCAAAATAAGGGAAGGTATCCCATGCCGGGGGGCCACATGAGTGGCACGGGTGGGGGGTCGATTTGCGGAATTTGAAAAATGTGTATAGACTGTATGGAACGATTTGTATAGCCTCCGAAAATGTCGGATGGATTTTTCGCACGGTTGATGTATTGTAAATATTTATTACTTGAATAAAATCTATTTTGAAATATAAAAAAAAGACAGACGCAGAAAGCTGGAGTAACTCAGCGGGTCAGGCAGCCCTTCTGGAGAAAAATAATAGCTGAAGTTTCGGGTCGAGTCCCTTCCTCAGGCTTGAGAGTAAAGCAAGCGTTTTCTGCAGCCAGTCATGCCCCTGTCCCACTTTGGCGATGTTTTAGGTGACTACAGGCGACCAGGCTGTGGCCACATGGTCGTCGGGGTGTCGCCTGTACGGTCGTGAGCCGTCTCCTCGGTAATTCAAAGAGTCGCAGCGTTTTTCTGGTCGCCGCTGGATTTTGAAATGTTCAAAACATTGTGGCAACAGTCGGCAACCGTGGGCTTGTGGTAGTTTGTCTTCTCCTGACGCAGGTGCTGTCGTAGGTTGTCGCCGGGGCTGACTTCAATGAATTCCATTGTTGTAGTCGCCGGCAGTCGCCTAAAATATCGCCAAGTGGGACAGGCCCTTAAGTCGTCTTTGTGGCCAGAGTCAGTTTAAACCAAAGCAATCAAAGATTCAGCCTGAAGTAGTCCTCTTATCGTACAGGTTGACCACACTATTGAACCAGTGTCGTTATTCTTCAGCTAAGCCTACTTGGGTGAATGCAAGCTAAGAGATTAGTCGTCATTCATTCCAATCAGAGAGCAAGCCAAAGTCTAGATTAGAGATACACCGCGGAAACAGGCTCTTCCGCCCACCGAGTCCACACCGACCAGCGATCCCCACACATTAACAGTGTCCTAAGATAGACACAGAATGCTGGAGTAACTCAGCGGGACAGGCAGCATCTGTGGAGGGAAGGAATGGGTGACGTTTCTTGTTCGAGACCCTTCTTCAGACCTGCTTCAGGGCATAGAGACTTAACTATCCCACACACACCGGGGACATTTTTCACACTTAGACTACGGCAATTAACCCACAAATCTGCACGTCTTTGGAGTGTGGGAGGAAACCGGAGCGCCCGGAGAAAACCCGCGCAGAGATCTGGCAGGATAAGGTGTGAAAACGAGAGATCAGAAGAGGACGGAGCCAAGGAAAATGTCGAATGTTAGTTTGTCCCCTTTGATCTCTCGTTTTCACACCTCATCATTCCTTATCTCTATGTCATCCTCTCCCCTCACTCTCAGTCTGAAGAAGGGTCACGACCCGAAACGTCACCCATTCCTTTTCTCCACAGATGCTGCCTGTTCCGCTGAGTTACTCCAGCATTTTGTGTCTATCTTCGGTTTAAACCAGCATCTGCAGTTCCTTCCTGCAGATTGAGAAGTTGTCAGGTTGGTTGTGGTGGGCAGAGTTTTAAACTGGCAAGGAACACAAATAGTCAGTAAGGAGAAAACTTTAAGGCAAGCAATAACTTATTGTCTGGGCTGGTTTATGTCTAGTTTAGTTTAGAGATACAGCACGGAAACAGGCCCTTCGGCCCACCGAGTCCGCGCCGACCAGCGATCACCCGTACGCTAACACTACCCTACACTCACTAGGGACAATGTACAATGTTACCGAAGTCAATTAACCCACAAACCTGCACGTCTTTGGAGTGTGGGAGGAAACCTGTGCACCCGGAGAAAACCCACGAGGTCATGGGGAGAACGTGCAAACTCCGTACAGACAGCACCCGTAGTCAGGATGGAACCCGGGTGTGTGGCGCTGTGAGGCAGAAACTCTACCGCTGCGCCACCGTGCCGCACCTTGCGGTAATCTATAATATGATTTCACTAGATTATACGCAACACGCAGAATTTCACCGTACCTAGTTACAGGTGACCATAAATGTAGGAAGGAAGTGCAGGTGCTGGTTTACACCAGACGATAAACACAAAATGCTGGAGTAACTCAGTGGGACAGGCAGTCTGAAGAAGGGTCTTGATCCGAAACATCACCCATTCCTTCTCACTGGAGATGCTGCCTGACCCGCTGAGTTACTCCAGCATTTTGTGTCTGTCTTCCACGTGACAATAAGGCGTAGAAACATAGACAATAGATGCAGGAGTAGGCCATTCGGCCCTTCGAGCCAGCACCGCCATTTAATATGATCACGGCTGATCATCCCCAATCAGTACCCCGTTCCTGCTTTCTCCCCATATCCCCTGACTCCGTTTGCCCTAAGAGCTAAATCTAACTCTCTCTTGAAAACATCCATTGAATCGTCCTCCGCTGCCTTCTGTGGTTGCGTCACCTTCATCGTCATCACTGCCCTGGTTGGTTTTCACGGCCAATGTTGGCCACCCCCACCATCGATCGCCCGGTGATGCATTCTCTCGCACGAGGTGTGAATTTGTAAGAGTGTTGTCGATGAACCTACAGGGAGAGAGGATTCAGTGGAGGAAGCAGCTTTAATAAATGAAAGCGCGTGGCCCCGAGTTACAGCCTAAATCAATTCATGAAATGAGGTATTGTCCGGGCAGCTTTGTGTTAGAGTGTGGTTATATTGGGCCTGCTCTGCAAATATTTTAGCCTTGAAGCGTGAAGAGAAATCACTGCTTGGAATTTATGCAGTATTGACACGAGTGAGAAACTCTCACATTAGCCCAAACGTTGCTGGCGGCAAAGACTGTCAATATTAGTTTTATTTCAGCTGCTTTACCCCCCCCCCCCCCGATGAATGAAGTGATTGAGGTCTGACCTTCACACAGGGTCAGCGCGGAGCAGTCACGGCTCGTAACACTGCTGATCACATCGACGTCTGCACGCAAACACAACCCAACACGTTCCTTGGGTCTTGGTTCTTGGTTACTTGGTCCTCCAAAATATTCCAACTGGAATTTAAACTGGAGGTGGTGAAGGGAGGGGTTTAGCCAGAGAGGGTTATTGGGAAGAAAGTTCCACTTCAAATTTAGTTGCATCTGGCTGGGCAGCCGTGGCTTGGTGGAGATTATTCCATGCTTTAATAGTGCGTGGGAAGAACAAATTGCTGTACACATCTGTCTTTGAGGCTGGGACCACAAATTGGATCGAATGCCCTTGTCTGCTCCTAATTGGTTTGGGGCTGGTGTAGGTCTTGTGATCTATGTCTGGCTGACCATTTAACATTTTGTAAAAACAGGTCAAACGGTGAGCTTCACGTCTGTCTTGGAGAGGGTTCCACCCCGCCCAGAGAATTCAGAAGTTTGGTGACACTCGCTTATCTCTTGTAGGTGTTAGTAACAAATCGAGCGGCCTGTCTTTGGACATGTTCGATGGATGAAATGTTTGGGTCCCAAGCTGCAACTGCGTAGTCCAGATGAGGTCTAACGAGGGTGAAATACAGCTTCTCCTTGACAGAAGCTGAATAATGATGGAAGTTGCGCCTCAGGAAGTTTAGGACACCTGTTGCTTTCACTGTTACATGATGAGTCTGACCATTCCAACGTAGATCATTCTGCAATTTGATGCCAAGATACTTGATTTGTTTGGATTCTTCAAGGGTGACACCAAGTATGTTATAAGATGTGACGCCTGGATTCCTTCTCTCCAGAGATGCTGCCTGTCCCGCTGAGTTACTCCAGCATTCTGTGTCTACAAACCAACCTCCCTTCCATCGACTCCATCTACACCTCGCGCTGCCTCGGCAAGGCCGGCAGCATCATCAAGGACCAGTCTCACCCCCGGTCACTCCCTCTTCTCCCCTCTCCCATCGGGCAAGATGTACAGAAATGTGAAAACGCACACTTCCAGATTCAGGGACCGTTTCTTCCCGGCTGTTATCAGGCAACTGAACCATCCTATCACCAACTAGAGAGCGGTGCTGAACTATCTTCCTCACTGGTGACCCTAGGGCTATCCTTGATCGGACTTTACTGGCTTTACCTTGCACTAAACGTCATTCCCTTATGATGTATCTATACGCTGTGGATTGTAATCATGTGTTGTCTTTCCGCTGACTGGTTAGCGCGTTACAAAAGCTTTTCACTGTACCTCGGTACACGTGACAATAAACTAAACTAGACTAGACAAACACTGATGGGCTGCTCACAGACATTTGTAGATTGTTGCACAGTAGAGAAAGTAGATCTAGTGGCGCAATTATGGTAATAAGTTGATAAAGCATCGAGCATTAGGCCATTCAGCCCATCGAGTCTACTCCGCCATTCAATCATGGCTGATCTATCTTTCCCTCTCAACCCCATTCACCTGCCTTCTCCCCGTAACCCCTCACACCCTTAGGAGCTGCACGGTGGCGCAGAGGTAGAGTTGCTGCCTCACAGCGTCAGAGACCCGGGTTCAATCCTGACTACGGGTGCTGTCCGTACGGAGTTTGCACGTTCTCCCCGTGACCTGCGTGGGATTTCTCCGATATCTTCGGTTTCCTTCCGCACTCCAAAGACGTGCAGGTTTGTAGGTTAAGTGGCTTTGTATAAAAATGTAAATTGTACCGTGTGTGTGTGTGTGTAGGATAGTGTTAATGTGCGGGATCGCTGGTCGGCACGGACTCGGTGGGCCGATGGGCCTGTTTTGTGAAGCCAGGACAACTGGATCAGTGCAGGACTGTAAATTGGAGCTGGGTGGTAAGCATGAACTGTTTATGCAGATCTTAGTTTTAGGTTTAGTGATACAGCATTGAAACAGGCCCTTCGGCCCACCGAGTCCACACTGACCAGGATCACCTGTTCACACTAAATGTGTGTTGTCCCACATTCTCCTCCACTCCCTACGCACTGGAGGCAATTTCTACAGAGGGCCAATTAATATATGAACCCGTAAGTCTTTCTGATGTGGGTGGAAACCGGAGCGCCCAGAGGAAACCCACGCAGTCACAGGGAGAACGTGCAAACGCCACACAAGCAGAACCTGAGGTCAGGATCGAACCCGGGTCTCTGGCGCTGCGAGGGAGCGGCTCTACCCGCTGCGCCACCGTGCCGCACGGTGATTTGACCACGATTAAAAGCCCAGACAATAATGGTCGATCTTTTTGAAAATGATTGATTAATTGATTAAATGGAAAATAAAATCCAGTCAGAGAGATGGACTCAGTTGAGCGCAAAAGCCTTAGGGGCCTGTCCCACTTAAGGCGACTTTTTCAGCGACTGCCGGCACCCGGTCATAGGTCGTTGAAAATATTCAATCCAGACGTTACGACTCTTTGGGCGACCGAGGAGACAACTCTCACGGCATGATGCGGGGTGAGGCCTGTATGGTCGTGAGTAGTCGCCCAAAGAGTCGTTCCTTGTTCTGGTTGCCGCTGGATTTTCAACATGTTCAAAATTTTCTGCGACCCGTCACGACCTATGACGGGTGCCAGCAGTCACTGAACAAGTTGCGTAAGTGGGACAGGCCCTTTAGCTTTAGCCCTGGGAGAGAGCCTGCTTGGATCCAATCAGTGGGGTGACATGTTTTAATGGAGTCCCACCATTAAAGGCAACAAAATTATAATATCTTCCAGATTTAAATTCTACCGTCAGTGTTGCTGGATATTTATATTAATTACAATTTCCATTTGCTGGGAAACGTGGCTTTAATCTGAGAGCATAAGCAAGGTGATTATTTTAACTACGGTTTAGGCACAGTAGAGGCTGTGGTCTTAATTTTAATTTGGGGGATACAACCTAAAGGGTCTCGACCTGAAACATCGCCCATTCCTTCTCTCCAGAAATGCTGCCTGTCCCGCTGAGTTACTCCAGCTTTTCGAGTCTATCTGCAGAGGATACAGGCCCTTCGGCCCACTGTGTCCGTGCCGACCAGCGATCACCCCGCACGCTGGCACTATCCTACACACGAGGGACAATTTACAAGTTTTACCAAATTATTTTACGGTTTTTACTGAGGAAAATTAACCGACAAACCCGCACGTCTTCGCAGTGTGGGAGGAAACCGGAGCACCTGGAGAAAACCCACGCAGGTCATGGGGGGAACGTACAAACACCGTACAGAGTAACTCGGGATAGAACCCGGGTCTCTGGCGCTGTGAGGCAGCAGCTCTACCCGCTGCACCACCGTGCCGTCCCAGTCAATGGACAACCGAGGGCATGAAGTAACTTCAACGGTGGATGTGTGTGTGACTGTGAGTGTGTATGAGTGTGTGTGTGAGTGTGTGACTGTGAGTGTGTATGAGTGTGTGTGTGAGTGTGTGGGAGTGTGGGACTGTGAGTGTGTATGAGTGTGTGTGTGACTGTGAATGTGTATGAGTGTGTGTGTGTGACTGTGAGTGTGTGAGTGTGAGTGTGTATGAGCGTGTGTGTGAGTGTGTGTGTGAGTGTGTGACTGTGAGTGTGTATGAGTGTGTGACTGTGAGTGTGTATGAGTGTGTGTTTCAGTGTGTGATTGTGAGTGTATAAGAGTGTGTGTGTGAGTGTGTGACTGTGAGTGTGTGTGAGTGTGTGTGTGAGTGTGTGACTGTGAGTGTGTGTGTGTATGAGTGTGTATGTGAGTGTGTGACTATGAGTGTGTGTGACTATGAGTGTGTGTGTGAGTGTGTGTGAGTGTGTGACTGTGAGTGTGTATGATTGTGTGTGTGTGTGCATATATGCGTGTGAGTGTGTATGAGTGTGTGAGCATGTGTGTGTGTGTATGCGTGTGAGCGTGTGTGTGCGTGTGCGAGCGTGAGCGTGAGTGTGTGTGCAAGTGTGTACCTTGCAGGAATTCCCCCTGACTGCATTGGGGGGTCTGGGTGTGGGGGTCCTGCACTGTGCATGAGCCGTGCTCGGAGCGAGAGTCGCAGGTCGGGGCGGTGCGGCCTGCAGCAGCTGGGTTGGAGGCAGCCGAGAGGCGGTTGCCATGGAGACCAGTGCAGGCCTCTACAAGGGCCTGTGTCAGCGGGCTAAACTACCAGCCCCTTGTGTACACATGATATCACTGCCGTCAGGAGATGCAGAGTCCAGCAATCCCTGCACACCCTATACAGAGAAACCAGGGCCTTGGAGGCAAGAAGAAAATGCCACAAACCTGCCCGCTTAGTGTAAAATCAACATTTACCTCCTGAATAAATAGACACAGAATGCTGGAGAAACTCAGCGGGTGAGGCAGCGTCTGTGGAGTGAAGGAATAGGTGACGTTTCGGGGCGAGACTCTTCGGGTCTCGCCCCGAAACGTCACCTATTCCTTCGAAGAAGGGTCTCGCCCCGAAACGTCACCTATTCCTTCGAAGAAGGGTCTCGACCCGAAACGTCACCTATTCCTTCGAAGAAGGGTCTCGACCCGAAACGTCACCTATTCCTTCGAAGAAGGGTCTCGACCCGAAACGTCACCTATTCCTTCGAAGAAGGGTCTCGACCCGAAACATCACCTATTTCTTCGCTCCATAGATGCTGCCTCACCCGCTGAGTTTCTCCAGCACTTTTGTATGCCTTCGATTTTTCCTGCATCTGCAGTTCTTTCTTAAACATTTCCTTTTGCTAATCATTTGCACCTGCGTCGTGCAGTGGGTAGAGCTGCTGCCTCACAGCGCCAGGGACCTGGGTTCGATCCTGACTACCGGTGCTGGCTGTACGGAGTTTGTACGTTCTCCCCGTGACCTGCGTGGGTTTTCTCCGGGTGCTCCGGTTTCCCCCCACACTCCAAAGAGGCGCAGGTTTGTAGGTTAATTGACTTGGGTAAAATAACAAATTGTCCCTAGTGTGTGTAGGATAGTGTTAGTGATCGCTGGTCGGTGCGGACTCGGTGGGCCGAGTTGCATCTCTAAACTAAACTAAATTGAAACTAAACATTCGAAGTGCACGAATCCCACGCATGGTTCTATCTATGCAGGCTATTAACATCCAGGCTGGATGTCACTAATTGCTGATTCACTTCTGTATGGGCCCAGTCCCAATCTAAATCATGACCACATCCAGCCCACAGGCTTGGCCTGAGTGCACAACCTTCTGAACAGGAACAATGTTGCTAGGATACCATCTCATCGTGCCCAAGCCATCCCTCTCCCAATGTTGCGTGGGAAAGAACTGCAGACATTAGTTTACACCGAAGGCAGACACAAAATGCTGGAGTAACTCTCATTCTGGTCTGAAGAAGGGTCTCGACCCAATAGACAATAGACAATAGATGCAGGAGTAGGCCATTCGGCCCTTCGAGCCAGCACCGCCATTCAATGTGATCATGGCTGATCATCCCCAATCAGTACCCCGTTCCTGCCTTCTCCCCATATCCCCTGACTCCGCTATTTTTAAGAGCCCTATCTAGCTCTCTCTTGAAAGCATCCAGAGAACCGGCCTCCACCGCCCTCTGAGGCAGAGAATTCCACAGACCCAAAACGTCACCCATTCCTTCTCCCCTAAGATGCTGCCCGTCCTGCTGAGTGCATCTTGTGCGTGTGTCTCTCTCTGTGCATATTGCCGGATGCCATGGTTTCTGTGCCTCCATGCTGCTTCTTTTTCTTTCGTGTCCATCGTCCATGTTTCAAGTGTTGACATCGCTGCCACTGTCCGTCCTGAACTGAAAAGGACGCGAGGTTCCGGCGACAATCAGTGGGAGCCATCAGTTGTTGCAGTAGATGATGATGGTGGCAGAGGTAGCTCAGGATACGTCCAGTTTCCAGCCCCGTGACATGGGCGCTTCTGCTACGGGGCTTTGATGTTGCTGATGAGACTTTATTCTCACATGTATCAAGGTTCGGTGAAATTCTTTGTTTAGTTTCTTTAGTAACCGACAAACCTGCACGTCTTTGGGAATGTGGGAGGAAACCGGAGCACCCGGAGAAATCTCACTTGGTAAGGGGAGAACGTTGAATTGGTTTCTGTAAATTTGCCCCCCACCCCCCCCCCCCACATCTTTGAGAGCTGGTTCCAGGCACTCCAATCTCGGCAAACGTCAACAACCCATAAGAGTAGGGGTAAGACAGCATAACGGTTTTGTACATTTCAATAAGGTCACTTCTCATTCATCTGAACTAAAGTGAGTACGGGAAGAGCCATTTTAAATATTCTCACCACAAACCTGCCTTGCCAGCGAAGGTCGACACGACAGGCTGGAGTAACTCAGCGGGACAGGCAGCGTCTCTGGAGAGAAGGAATGGGCGACGTTTCGGGTTTTTCATTATTCCCCTGATCTGAAGTATTGAATTGCCGCTGATCCACACGTCTGGTAATCCGCTGTGAAATGTTGCCTTTGCCAACCTAATCATTTGTGACAACACTTTTTTTTCAAAGGGGATAAAACGTTGAAACTTCAGTGTCTTCTTTTAATCAAACATGACACTTAAAGTCCATCTTTAATTAAAATAATGTTGGCCTAAATAATAGAAAGATGCTGATATTTGATATCCAATTAAATTCACATGATGCTGATTAGATTAATAACCGCTTGAAGGTTGTCATGTTAGCAGTCGGGCAGCCTTGCCAACCGCGCCCATGAGGTCAGCCGTGAGAGGAACCACCTGGGGGACAAAGTTCGGGCGAAGAGAGGACCGTGACGTCCAAGGAAGGCGATGACTGGAGGCAGACTGGTTCTGGAAGGCGGACTGGACTTTGAAAATGGCGCCACCAAGATGCAGGACAGAACGCCACAGGAGATCCTTCTTCCCTGCAGCTATCAAACTGTACAACTCCTCCCCCTTCTGTCAAGGGGTAGACTGAGACTAGGACTGACTTCAACACACACCTACGGGATCTAACGCATGTGTGGATGCATGATATGAAGAGATGATAGGACACGGCACACCTGGGAAATAAAGCCAACAGAACAGTCCAGGTGGATGCATGAGGTCACAGAAGCCTCTGTCACTTCTCCACAGTCGATCTGTGCATTCGTGTAGAGTCATAGAGTCATACAGTGTGGGAACAGGCCCTTCGGCCCAACTTGTCCACACTGGCCAACATGCCCCAGCTACACTAGTCCCAACTGCCTGCGTTTGGCCCATATCCCTGCAAACCTGTCCTGTCCATGTACCTGTCTGACAGTTTGTGGTTACGTGAGTCCATGTTTGTGTGGCCGGTGTACTCCCAGCAACCAGCAGAGATAAATTCCCGCGTTTGACCGTTACAAGTCAAGTCAGGGGGGGGGAGTTCCCCCGCCACGGGTACCATGTAATCCCGTGCAACCCGCTCCATTGTTGGATAGTCGGCGACTAAACCCTCTCCCCCACCTGGTTTGCCAGGTGAGGAGGGGGCTGTGGACCCCCAGCAGGACCAAAAACAAGACCTGTCGAAGGGCGGATGAGCTTCCAGCGAGACGACGGCCATCCTCACTTCAGTAGTAGTTGCGATCACTGTCGTACACGGCATTGTAAGGAACGATCATAAAGCACGCGCACACACACACCAAAATCCTATACTTCCAGCGGTGGAAGTCTGCAGGAACTGGAGGACAGAGATGTGTGGTGCGTCCGTCACCATTCCCGTCGGAAGCCAGCGCCTCTGCGTCACTAATGTTTTCAACGATGATGACTCTAGTTTCGTTTAGAGATACAGCGCGGAAACAGGTCCTCTTCGGCCCACCGAGTCCGCGCCGATCAGCGATCACCCCGTACGCTAACACTACCCTACACTCACTAGGGACAATGTACAATGTTACCGGAGTCAATTAACCTACAAACCTGCACGTCTTTGGAGTGTGGGAGGAAACCGGAGCGCCCGGAGAAAACCCACATACAAACTCCGTACAGACGGCAGCCGTAGTCTGGATGGAACCCGTGTCTCTGGCGCTGTGAGGCAGCAACTCTGCCCGCTGCACCACCATGCCGGCCCACTACCTCACAACAACGCTCGCTACATCCTTTCCCAGACCCGCTGAATTCTTAGAAACCTTCCAAGTTCCTTTTTCCAGCTTTCCGGAAAATTTGCAGATAACATTTGTCTATTTATAATTCCAATCTAAACATTCCCGGAGTGTTTTGAATAGCAGAAAAGAAAAAAAAAATAGTCGGAAAAAAATGCTGATAAAGGCTCGGAAAAAATGTGAAAGCACTTGGCCTTTGTGCAGAGCCCCGGCACGAAACTTCCCCCCCCCCTCGCCCCCCCCCCCCCCCCCCCAGCCCTGTTCCCCCTGAGTGGGTGGCCAGGGAACGACTGGACCACAGAGAGAGGAGGAGGGGGTAGGAGGGGGTCAGGAAGGCATAGTATTGGTTTAGTTTAGTTTAGAGTTACAGCAGGGAAACAGGCCATTCAGCCCATCGAGTCCACGCAGGCCATATGTAATGTCATAAGTGATAGGAGTAGAATTATGCCATTCAGCCCATCAGGCCTACTCCGCCATTCAATCATGGCTGATCTATCTCTCCCTCCAAACCTCAATCTCCTGCCTCCTACCCATAACCTCCGATACCCGTTCACATTCATGGACCACCCGTTCATACTAGTTCTATGTTATCCCACTTTCTCATCCACACCCTACCCACCAGGGACAATTTACAGATTCCCGTGGCCCGCGTGGGTTTTCTCCGGGCGCTCCGGTTTCCTCCCACACTCCAAAGACGTGCAGGTCTGTAGGTTAATTGGCTTTGGTAAAATTGTAAATTGTCCCTAATGCATGTAGGATAGTGTTAGTGTACGGGGTGATTGCAGATCAGCGCAGACTCGGTGGTCCGAAGGCCTGTTTTTATGCATTCCATTTCTAAACTTAACTAAACGATACTAAACCGGGCCTGAAGTCAGGTTTGGACACGGGCCTCCTACCGCCACCACCACCACCCCTCCTTCCCTTGGCCGATCATCGGTTCATGAGTTGGACGAGACGCCGGACTTTGCGAGCGACGTCGCGCAGCTCCCTGGCCAAAACTCCTCAGCTGGCCCGCCGGCTGGGCTTTGTGTGCAGTCCAGCACCCGGGCCAACTCGTCATTCACCCAGCCACGGCCGAGTCGGTCAACGAATTGCTGTTGGGAATTTGTCCCGTATTTTGACCATTTGTCCCTTATTTGGGAGTGAGAGGAAGTTGGCGACACTGGGGCCGAAGGGCCTGTTTCGTGCGCTGTGACTCTGTGGCCGTGACACTCAGCGAGAGCGATCCTCTCTCCGGTCAGCCAGTGTCACAGCAGCGCATTATCAGGTCATCTCCACAATGATATGTGGGAACATCCTGTCCAGCATAACACTGTGACCACATCACGCCGGCTCTGGAATGTCCGGGGGTCGGGAGAGGTGCAGCGTTCATACAGTCAATCATTCCCTTTGGCATGGTTCCACACTCAGCCGTCTGCTGAGAGTCAACGGGAAAATGTGCGATCTGAAGAAGGGATATTTGAGCCTGAACAAGGGTCCTGACCAGAACAGAGTCATACAGCGTGCAAACAGGCCCTTCGGCCCAACTTGCCCATACCGACCAACGTGTCCCATCTGCACCAGTCCCACCTTCCTGCGTTTGGCCCATATCCCGCTAAACCTGCCCTATCTATGTACCTGTCTAAATGTTTCTTAAACATTACGATAGTCTCTGTCTCAATCGTCTCCTCTGGCAGCTCGTTCTTTTTTTAAGTCCATTTATACAACGTCAACAGCTCTGCCCACATCAACCTTTTTGGTCACATCTTCAAAAAACTCAATCAAATTTGAGAGACACGACCTCCCACATACAAAACCACGCTGACGACATGCACTACACTCCAATGTAATAGACTCCAGATAGTCTCCTTTAGATGGAAACTCTTCATAAATGCAATTTTTTTTCAGGGTCATTCAGGGCAATCGGTATCATTATATAGATTGCATTTAACAACACACGACATGCGTCACAAGGTAGAAACAAAGAACTGTGGATGCTGGTTTATTCCAGAGATGGACACAAACAGAGTGCTGGCGTTAAGGGCCCGTCCCACTGTACGAGGCAATTCAAGAGTTCTCCCGGGTCTTCCCCTGATTCGAACTCGGAGAATGTCCGTAGCGGGTCTGTAGGAGTTCGTGGATTCCTCGTAGCGGCTCGTATGAATAAAAAATAACAATTTATTTCATCACGAGTATTTTTTTACCCGTGGACATTTTTCAGTGTTGACGTGCTGTATCTGTAAACTAAACTGGCCTTTTATTACATTGGAGTACAGTGTATAATGGCCATGGGGGGAGGTGTATGGAAGCACAGCTTTGTAATTCTAATCATCGGGCTGTAATTATATTCTTTATCACGTTGATGACATTACAGTCGCTGACTCGGGGATAGATTTGATCTGAACCTTTTCATTCCTCTAGTCTCCCTCTCCCCTGACTCTCAGCCCGACGAGGTGTCTCGACCATTCTCGATTTTAATCATGTATTGTCTTTCTGCTGACTGGTTAGCACGCAACAAAAGCATTCAACTGTACCTCAGTACACGTGACAATAAACTAAAACTGAACTGAACTCGAAACGTCACCCATTCCTTCACTCCAGAGATGCTGCCTGACCCGCTGAGTGACTCCAGCATGTTGTGCCTATCTTCTATTTAATTTAGTGATACAGCATGGAAACAGGCCCTTCGGCCCAACATACCCACACCGGTCAACATGCCCCATCTACACTTGTCCCACCTGCCTGCCTTTGACCCATATCCTTATAAACCCGTCCTGTCCATGTACTGTCTCACTGTTTTTCAAACGTTGGGATTATCCCAGCTTCAACTATCTCCTCTGGCAGCTCGCTCCATACACCCCCCCCCCACCCCCTCGCACTGACTCTGACATCCAATTACGGAATTAAAAACACAGCGTTAAGCTGCAAGTTGCTCTTGTTTCTATTTCAGTCTCAGACTCAAACATATAAGAAGGTCTAAAGGTTTACAACTCATTCCCCACCTCACACCCACAGCCCATTAGTACAGGTTTGATCAGCACAGGTGTCAATAGACAACAGACAATAGGCGCAGGAGTAGGCCATTCGGCCCATCGAGCCAGCACCGCCATTCACTGTGATCATGGCTGATCATCCCCAATCAGTACCCCATTCCTGCCTTCTCCCCATATCCCCTGACTCCACTATCTTTAAGAGCTTGATCCAACTCTCTCTTGAAAGCATCCAGAGAATTGGCCTCCACTGCCTTCTGAGGCAGAGAATTCCACAGATTCACAACCCTCTGTGTGAAAAACCTTTTCCTCATCTCCGTTCTAAATGGCCTAGCCCTTATTCTTAAACTGTGGCCCCTGGTTCTGTCAGGGGTTATGGGGAGAAGGCAGGGGAATGGGGTTGAGAGGGAGAGATAGATCGGCCGTGATTGTGGAGGAGGACGGACTGAACTTTGTGCCTTCCACCACGGTGATGAATGCTGTGGTGGATGTTTGTGTTACATTTTTATCGTGTATTGTGTGTCCTTTTTATTGTACCGCAGCTGGCAAATTCATTTCACTTACACTTTATTGTGTATGTGATGAATTAATCTGATTGATTGATTGAATGGCAGAGTAGACTTGATGGGCCGAATGGCCTAATTCTGCTCCAATCACATGAACTTATTAGGAAAATATAATAACCTCCCATCAACACTGGTTGCATTTCTGTTGCTGCTGCTGCTGTGAAACACACTGGAGCTTCACCCTTCTGATTTATAATAACCATCAGGGATGTACACTAGAATTACACTTCTGAATCCTCAGTATTCACGATCGCAGTAGATAAAACCTAAATAAGGAATAAGTGGAGTGTTGGTGCAGGGGCTGAGCGAGATTGTATCACCTCCTTGGTTGACCTATTCTCCCATAATAGTGCAGATCCATATCCGATGTACATTGATTTAGATAACTGTTAACGGTTTTGCAACAAGACAAATCCGAGCAGTGTGAACTCATCTGGAATACTAAGCACCCAGCTAAATATTGCATGCGGGGCTGAATCAATACGCAATTATATTCTGAATCCATCACTTTCAGTTCTTACGGTCACAGGGCCAACGTGAAGTGGTGGGCCGTGATTCGTCCCAAAGCCCGATGCTTGAACTGTTCCCAGCGGGCGGGCCTGACCGGCTCTGCTGGTGGGGTGGAATCTAAAGAGGTGGCTAGCAGAGTACGGCATGAATATTGCACGCTGTCCTCTTAAGGGGCTGGCCCACTTACGCGATTTTCTCGGCAACTTGCCGGCGCCCGTCATAGTCGCAAGCAGGCTGCTGAAAAATGTCAACGTTGAAAATCCAGCGGCGACCAGAACAAGGTGCGACTCTTTGGGCGACTACTCACCACCATACAGTCGTCACCCATGTCTGATGTACGATCCGATTTTTCTGGACTTCAAACAAAACAAAGATTTTCCCTGGGTCTCCAAACACATGGAGAAGGTAAACACAAAATGCTGGAGTAACTCAGCGGGTGAGGCAACATCTATGGAGAGAAAGAATGGGTGACGTTTCGGGTCGAGACCCTACGTTCGATTTTATCCAGCATCTGCAGTTCTTTCTCAAACATCTCTGGAGAACATGGATAGGGGACATTCCTGCTTTCTCCTGCTATCCCTTGATTCCGTTAGCCCTCAATCTAACTCTCTCTTGAAAACATCCAGTGAATCGGCCTCCATTGCCTCCGGTGGCAGAGAATTCCACAGATTCACAACTCTCTGGGTGGAGACGTTTTTCCTCACCTCAGTCCTAAATGGCCTATCCCTTATTCTTAAATTGTGACCCCTGGTTCTGGACTCCTCCAACACCGGGAACATTTCTCCTGCATCTAATCTAGCCTGTCCAATCCCTTAAGAATTTTATATGTTTCTACAAGATCCATAAGATGAATTTTCAATTCATCAGACAGCAAAACGGCTGCATTTTGTAAAACTCGTAATGTGTCTTTCATGAATGATGCTGGGAAGCGATAGACTGCAGCTGCCGACTTACCTGTGTCTCTGAGACGCAGCTTCATAGTTTAATTTATAGTCAGACTAACGCCTACCAGACACCATGCACTGCTCCACATTTCTCGGCTGTAGTCTCCCGAACAAGGCGCAAAAACGTTACGGGCCGTGTCCCACTTATGCAACTTTTTCGGCGACTGTCGGCACCCTTCATAGGTCGTTGCAGGTCGCCGAACATTTCAACATGTTGAAAATCCAGCGGTGACCAGAAAGTCGCTACGACTCTTTGGGCGACAGACGACCATACAGGCGACATGTCGCGGGGTGAAGCCTGTATGGTCGTGAGTAGTCGCCCAAAGTTGTAGTCGTACCTTGTTCTGGTCGCCGCCGCTGGATTTTCAACATGTTGAAAATTTTCGGGTGCCGGCAGTCGCCGAAAAAGTCGCGTAAGTAGGACACGTCCGCAAGCGGCTTGAACATAAACATTCTCTCCAAGAGAGGGCACGGTGGCTTAGCCTTAGAGCTGCTGTCTCACAGCGCCAGAGACCCCGGGTTCGATCCTGGCTACGGATGCTGCCTGTACGGAGTTTGCACGCTCTCCCCGTGACCCGCGTGGGTCTTCTCCGGGCGCTCCGATTTCCTTGACAAATTTCCAAGGGAACAACAGCCTTGCTCTGGTCAGCATTTTGTGGATGAATGGCGAGCCCTGGGGTATTGATACCAAATAGCAGCTCTTCACTCCAAACCAGCAACCGATACATTGGAGGAAAAGAACCTCATATTTCACTTGGGCAGCTTACACCCCAGCCGCATGTATACTGATTACACTAACTTCACGTAACCCCTCTCTGTCCAGCATTTTATTTATTGTCACGTGTACCGAGGTACAGTGAAAAGCTTTCGTTGCGTGCTAACCTGTCAGCGGAAAGACAATACATGATTACAATCGAGCCATTTGCAGTGTACAGATACATGATAATGGAATAACGTTTAGTACAGGGTAAAGCCAGCAGAGTCCGATCAAGGGTACACAAAAAGCTGGAGAAACTCAGCGGGTGCAGCAGCATCTAAGGAGCGAAGGAGATAGGCGACGTTTCGGGTCGAGACCCTTCTTCAGACTGATCAGGGATCAGGGAAACGAGAGATATGGACGGTGATGTGGAGAGATAAAGAACAATGAATGAAAGATATGCAAAAAAGTATCGATGATAAAGGAAACAGGCCGTTGTAAGCTGTTTGTGGTGTGAAAATGAGAAGCTAGTGCGACTTGGGTGGGGAAGAGATAGAGAGAGAGGGAATGCCAGGGCCCGAGGGCTGAGGGAGAGGTGGGAAGGGGACGAGGCAGCAAGGGTTATCAGAATTGAGAAAAGTCCAATCATGGATAGTCCGAGGGTCACCAATGAGGTAGATAGTAATTCTGAAGAAGGGTCTCGACCCGAAACGTCACCCATTCCTCCACCCCAGAGATGCTGCCTGGCCCGATGAGTTACTCCAGCATCTTGTGTCCATCTTCAATTTAAACCAGCATCTGCAGTTCTTTCTGTCCTACATATTTTGTCTGCTCTCTGGGTGTGGTAGGATGATTCAGTCGCCTGATTTTGTGTCTATCTTCGGTGTGAAGCGGCTCCTGCAGTTGCTTCCTGCAACAAAACACACACATGGTTTCCACATCCGTAAATATATGCATCATCATCCACACTTGTCCATCAAGCTGATTGAAGCAGTTTAACCATCTGGTTATATTTATTTCTATTTAAAAAAACAGAAATAGATAGCTTCAAAGTGACGTTACCACAGAAACCAGACACTAAATGGATGCCTCAAACTCTGTTCTGGAGACACTGTCGGCTCAGAGCCTTCCACCAACACTGTCCTCCCTCAGTAAATATTCGGTGCCTGACTTCACCACTTGTGTGTGTATCGCGTTCCCTCAGCAAGGACAATATTGCAACAGGAGGAGAATAAATTGTGGTTCAGAGGGTGGTGAATCTGTGGGATTCTTTGCCACAGACGGCTGTGGAGGCCACAAGTCAATGGATATTTTTAAGGCAGAGATAGATAGATTCTTGATTGGTGAGGGTGTCAGGGGTTGTGGGGAGAAGGCAGGAGAATGGGGTTAGGAGGGAGAGGTAGATCAGCCATGATTGAATGGTGGAGTAGACTTGATGGGCCGAATGGCCTAATTCTGCTGCTATAACTTGTGAGGTTGTGACGCGAGGTTTCCCGTGTAATCTCTTGCTTGTTCTCACTCTTCAACACAGAATCCTCCAATAAACACCAAGACCCCGCCTCACCTAGTCCGCTCGCCCTGCAATAAATCACCGCTGCAAGGCAGCTACTGTCAAACTGTACAACTGCCCCCGCTTGTGCCGTGGGGTAGACTGACTCCCCCCCCCCACACTCCCACCACCACCCCCACCCCCACCCCACACCCACCCCCACCACCACACACCCGCCCACCCCCACCCCCACCACCACCTCCACCCCCACCCCCCCACCCCACACCCACCCCCACCCCCACCCCCCTACCCCCACACATACCCCCCCACCCCCACACCTCCACACCTTCACCCCCACCTACACCCCCCCCACCCCCACCCCCACCCCCACACCCCCACCACCACACCTCCACCCCCACCCCCACACCTTCACCCCCACCTACACCCCCCCCACCCCCACCCCCACACCTCCACCCCCACCCCCACCCCCACACCCCCACCACCACACCTCCAACCCCCCCCCACCCTCCCCACCCCCACCCCCACACCCCCTACCCCTCACCCACCCCCCCGCCCCAGCGAATCTTAACACATCCCCCAACCCTTTCCACTCGACACTTTAATTTCAGGATTCATGTATCTGGTGTTTTTACGACTGTTGGCCTCCTGGGATGAATCTACCGTGTGGTAAAGTCAGGGTTGCCCCGGACGGCGTGTGAACTGAAGGTTGTGTGAGTGGCGATAAATGGGCAGGAGGAAGCAGCAACACGGTGTGAACATGCGTGTAACACAGGCTGTCGAGAGCGAGCCTGTACGAACCTCATTCTGTAACCTGACTCACCGTCATCGGCAGAAAGCTTCACCCACTCTCCGCCAAAAACACTCTGCCCTCCGAGTCTCTTCGCAACCAAATCTCATCGCCATGGCAACGCAATTACCGCACTCATTTCCCAAATTGTATCTCGTTTATATCAGTGGAAAGAAAATGCCTCGCAACGCATGCCTTCCGCTTTTAAAAATGATATTTTATAGTTCTAATTTAGTTTAGCTTTAGAGGTACAGCGCAGAAACAGGCCCTTCAGCCCACCGCGTCCGTGCCGACCAGCGATCCCCGCACACTAACACTGTCCTACATTTACATTTATACCGAGCCAATTAATTTACAAATTAATCTATGTATGCCTTTGGGATGTGGGAGGAAACCGGAGCGCCCGGAGAAAACCCACGCAGGTCACGGGGAGAACGTGCAAACTCCGTACAGGCAGCACCCGTAGGCAGGATGGAACTCGGGTCTCTAGCGTTGTGAGGCAGCAACTCTACCGCTGCGCCACCGTGCCAGCCCACTACTTGTAGACTACTTGCTCAATGCGCAGAGGATCCAGACATCGGAGGTGCAGCGGGACATGGGAGGGTCGGTGCAGGATCTCCAAAGCGATTGGTCCTGGTCATTTCACGCCTCCAGCTCTTCATCCCTATTTCCCTACTTTCATTCCGACCCGAAACGTCACTGATTCCTTTCCTCCAGAGATGCTGCCTGACCCGCTGAGTTACTCCAGCACTTGGTGTCCATTTTTGGATGAATGTTCTGTTAGAAGTGAAAATGTTAATGGAATGGTTCTAAACCAGTTGCAATAAAAGTAAACAAGAAATTCACGATGGTGCAGCGGTAGAGCTGCTGCCTCACAGCGCCAGAGACCCGGGTTCGATCCTGACTACGGGCGCTGTCTGTACGTTCTCCCCGTGACCCGCGCGGATTTACTCCCGGTGCTCCGGTTTCGTCCCACATCCCAGACGTGCAGGTTTGTAGGTTAACTGGCTTGGTGTTAATGTAAGTTGTCCCTAGTGTGTGTAGGGTAGTGTTAGTGTGCGGGGATCGCTGGTCGGCACGGACTCGGTGGGCCGAAGGGCCTGTTTCCATGCTGTATCTCTAAACTAAACGACTTCTGACTGGTGGAAAGCGAGTGCAGGACAGGGGCAGGGTGCAGATGAAGCTGGCTGAGAGGCTGAGATCGACAAGACCGGGCTGAGATGAGGACACACGCTGCCTCTGATTCATACGCTCTGGAACCTGTAAAAAACCGGGCATTTTAAAATATGATACGGACCCAACACTCTTGTTGTGGCTAGCTCTTAAGCTATTCCAGAGTTGCAGACGGCGTTGACCTTTCGGGGAGATGAGAAACTGCAGAAGCCTGCACCTTGAAGACAGAGGTCACAGAGGTTATGGCCGGCACATTACACTGTGGAAGCACGGCGTGGCTCGGTGGGCTGGTGTCGGGGGTCCACAGTCACTGTAAAGGCATCAACATGTCATTAGACCTGCATTTGCTATTCTCCACACTCTCGTTACATGCTTCGTTAAGTCGGAGATAGATAGATTCTTGATTAGTGCGGGTGTCAGAGGTTATGGGGAGAAGGCAGGAGAATGGGGTTAGGAGGGAGAGATAGATCAGCCATGATAGAATGGTGGAGTGGACGTGATGGGCCGAATGGCCTAATTCTGCTCCTATCACTTATGGCCTTCTGCCAATCAAAACCACTTCCCCCTATTTACTTTTAATAAAAACCCTTAGGATTTTAAACATTAATGTCTGTTATCAGACCCCTCGTTTTTCAGTTTAGAGATTCAGCGTGGAAACAGGCCCTTCGGGCCTCATCTCGGTTCTAAAGGAATTCCCCCTTATCCTTAGACTGTGACCCCTTGTTCTGGACTTCCCCAAAATCGGGAACAATCTTTCTGCATCTGGCCTGTCCATCCCCTTAAGAATTTTGTAAGTTTCTATAAGATCCCCCCTCAGTCTTCAAAATTCTAGCGAGTACAAGCCAAGTCTATCCAGTCTTTCCTCATATGAAAGTCCTGACATCCCAGGAATGAGTCTGGTGAACCTTCTCTGTACCCTCTCTATGGCAAGAATGTCTTTTCTCAGATTTGGAGACCAAAACTGTACACAATACTCCAGGTGTGGTCTCACCAAAACCCTGTACAACTGCAGTAGAACCTCCCTGCTCTTGTACTCAAATCCTTTTGCTATGAATGCCAACATACCATTCGCTTTCTTCACTGCCTGCTGAACCTGCATGCCTACTTTCAATGACTGGTGTACCATGACACCCAGGTCTCGTTGCATCTCCCCTTTTCCTAATCTGCCACCATTCAGATAATAGTCTACCCTCATGTTTTTGCCATCAAAGTGGATAACCTCACATTTATCCACATTATACTGCATCTGCCATGCATTTGGCCACTCACCCAGCCTATCCAAGTCACCTTACAGCCTCCTAGCATCCCCCTCACAGCTAATACTTCCCCCCAGCTTAGTGTCATCCGCAAATTTGGAGATGTTGCATTCAATTCCCTCGTCCAAATGATTAATATATATTGTAAATAGCTGGGGTCCCAGCACTGAGCCTTGCTGTACCCCACTAGTCACTGCCTGCCATTCTGAAAAGGGCCTGTTTACTCCTACTCTTGGCTTCCTGTCTGCCAGCATGTTTTGAAAAATTATCACAAATGCATCCACTATTTCTGTGGCTACTTCCTTGAGTACTCTGGGATACAGACTATCTGGCCCTGGGAATTTATCGGCCTTTAATCCATTCAATTTACCCAACACCACTTCCCGACTAACCTGGATTTCACTCAGTTCTTCCACCTTATTTGACCCCCGGTCCCCTGCTATTTCCGGCAGATTATTTATGTCTTCCTTAGTGAAGACAGAACCAAAGTAGTTATTCAATTGGTCTGCCATGTCCTTGTTCCCCATGATCAATTCACCTGTTTCTGACTGCAAGAGACCTACATTTGTTTTAACTAATCTCTTTCTCTTCACATATCTATAAAAACTTTTGCAGTCAGTTTTTATGTTCCCTGCCAGTTTTCTTTCATAATCTATTTTCCCTTTCCTAATTAAGCCCTTTGTCCTCCTCTGCTGGACTCTGAATTTCTCCCAGTCCTCTGGTTGGCTGCTTTTTCTGGCTAATTTCTATGCTTCATCTTTTGTTTTTATACTATCCCTGATTTCCCTTGTTATCCACGGATGCACCACCTTCCCTGATTTATTCTTTTGCCAAACTGGTATGAACAATTTTTGTACTTCATTCATGCAGTCTTTAAATACCTTCCATTGCATATCCACCGTCAACCCTTTAAGAATCACTTGCCAGTCTATCTTGGCCAATTCACGTCTCATAACTTCAAAGTTACCTTTGTTTAAGTTCAGGACCCATGTTTCTGAATTAACAATGTCACTCTCCATCCTAATGAAGAACTCAACTATATTATGGTCACTCTTGCCCAAGGGGCCACGCACAACAAGACTGCTAACTAACCCTTCCTCATTACTCAATACCCAGTCTAGAATAGCCTGCTATCTCGTTGGTTCCTCTACATGTTGGTTTAGAAAACTATTCCGCATATATTCCAAGAAATCCTCTTCCTCAGCACCCCTGCCAATTTGATTCACCCAATCTATATGTAGATTGAAGTCACCCATTATAACCGTGTTACCCTTGTTGCACGCATTTCTAATTTCCTGTTTGATGCCATCCCCAACTCCAATACTACTGTTAGGTGGCCTGTACACAACTCCCACTAGAGTTTTCTGCCCCTTAGAGTTTCGCAGCTCTACCCATATCGATTCCACATCCTCCACGCTAATGTCCTTCCTTTCTATTGCATTAATCTCCTCTCTCACCAGCAACGCTACCCCACCTCCTTTTCCTTTTCGTCTATCCCTCCTGAATATTGAATATCCCTGGATGTTCAGCTCCCAGCCTTGGTCCCCCTGGAGCCATGTCTCCGTGAGCCCAACTATAGCATAGTCATTAATAGCTACCTGCACATTCAACTCGTCCACCTTATTACGAATGCTCCTCTCGTTGAGACACAAAGCCTTCAGGCTTGTTTTTACAACACTCTTACTCCTTATACAATTATGTTGACAAGAGGCCCCTTCTGATTTTTGGTGGAAACCCACCGCCTCTTATTCTCTGTTGATTATTTTTTCTTCTTTCCCCCCTACATGTTGGGTCTGAGTGCTTCCCTTCTCTGCTTCCTGCCTCAGACCCTGTCTACTGGCTTTCTCTATTTGAGTCCCTCCCCCCAACCGTTCTAGTTTAAAGTCCCCCCGGTAGCCTTTGCAAATTTCCCTGCCAGGATACCGGTCCCCCTCGGGTTCAAGTGCAACCCATCCTTTTTAGAGCTACGGTGTGGAAACAGTCCTTTCCATCCACGCCAACCAATGGTCACCCTTACACCAATCCCATCCGCCACACTGGGGATAATTTACTGAAACCAATTAACCTACAAACCTGGATACAACACAAAAAGCTGGAATAACCCAAGTCTGAAGAAGGGTCTCAACCCGAAACGTCACCCATTCCTTCTCTCCACAGAAGCTGCCTGTCCCGCTGAGTTACTCCGGAATCTTTGTGTCTATCTTCGGTTTAAACCAGCGTCTGCAGTTCCTTCCAGGTGGAGTGGCGGCGCTGCCCTGGCAGCTCCGGCTCGCCTGCAGTCCGTCTGTTTTTTCTTTTTTTGTTGTTTTCTTGTCTTGTTTTAGCGTGTTAATTTGAGTTATTACGTAGTGTATGTGTGTGGGAGGGGTGGGGCGGGAGAAACGTTTTAGTCTCTTCCTTTTGGGGGGGACACAACTTTTCTTGTCGTATCCCCCGTCTCCGTCTCCGTCTGCGCTGAGGCCTAATGGCGGAGCTGACAGCCTCCAACTGCGACCGACCTCGAGACTCCGGAGGCAGAGCCAGCCAGGACTTACCAGCGCGGGGCTGGCCGACTTCGGGGCTGCGGCGGGTTCAAGCATTCCGGCGTTCAGGTTGCCCGACTCGGAGCTGTGCGGCTTTCCGGTGGTGGTGGCGGAGGCAGCAACTTCAGAAGTTCGGCCGTGGGCCCAGGGGACGACATCGTCGGGAGCTCGCAGGTCACAGACTGGTGACCTGTTTTTCTGGAGCTCCCGCGGCAACAGCTGCGTCCGCTGGACTGGAGGGCGGCAGCTTCGGCAGCTCGACTGCCCCGGGCCGCGGAGTTGAACCGGCCTGTTCGCGGAGCGCGGTTCAGCCGCGGGACTTATTTACATCACCCGGTGCGGTCACAACATCGGAGGCCTGGGTCGCCTCAGCGCAGAGGAAGAGGAAGAACAAGCAGGGAAGAGACAAAGACTTAAGATTTTTGCCTTCCATCACAGTGAGGAGGTGTCTGGTGAACTCACTGTGGTGGATGTTAAATATGTGTTTATTGTGTGTTTTGTTGTTTACTATATGTATGACTGCAGGCATTTGTATGCAGAAATTTGTATGACTGCAGGCAACGAAATTTCGTTCAGACCGAAAGGTCTGAATGACAATAAAGTTTTCCATGATCCATGATTCCTACACATTTAACCTACAAACCTGTACGTCTTTGGAGTGTGGGAGGAAACCGGGGCACCCAGAGAAAACCCACGTGGGTCACGGGGAGAACATGCAAACTCCGTGCAGACAGCTGCCGCTGTGCTAGACGCTGAACTTCTTAAAGGACCTGTCCCACTTTCACGACCTACTTCTCGACCTCTGCCGAGTTTGCCCTTGACTCATTCTCGCAG
The DNA here is from genome assembly GCA_963514005.1 of Raja brachyura. The sequence goes on from OY740811.1 coordinate 32,701,176, forward strand.
CCTGGTCGTCACGAGGTCGTAGGCAGGCCGTGATGCTGGTCGCAGGCACTCGTGGCATCAAGTAGGTCGGGGCGTTTTTCTAGCCTGATGAAAAATGTCCACGAGAAAAAAATGTGACTATGGCCAGGACAAATTGCCGGTGATATTAATCCTCACAATCTGCAGCTTTGGTGCCATCAATATCTATCCACCAGGCTGTGTACCGTTCCACTTACTGAAGTCAATTCCAACCAAAAAAAAATTATCCATCAAAATGCATTTTTTTTTAAACGTCCTCAAAAATGAAGACCTATGGCTATAATAAATCCTCCGCCTCCAGACCTGGTTGTGAAACATTTTATTTTGCAAAGAATGGAAATTTATTGCGTCAATCTCCCAGGATCAGGCTCGGAAATTGCCAATTGTATATTTTTCAGTTATTTGTCTGTGCAGTGGATTACATGCGTGCGTTGGCTGCTCCAGAGTTTACATAACACAAGAGCTTAGTCCGAGAGCTTAGTGCCACATATACACAGCCCTGACCCTGACCCTGGTGAAATAACAACCACAGTGACTAGATCCAGCCCGGCAAGACTTATTGCAAAATGGCCGCTGCCAAGCTATCTACAGTCGCTTTCTTCAGCAAGATACTGAACACAGGATGAAGATGGAGACAGGGAAAAATCATGCGTATAAAATCATGAGAGGAATAGATCGGGTAGATGCACAGAGTCTCTTGCCCAGAGCAGGGGAAATCGAGGACCAGAGGACATAGGTTTAAGGTGAAGGGGAAAAGATTGAATAGGAATCTGAGGGGTAACTTTTTCACACAAAGGGTGGTGGGTGAATGGAACAAGCTGCCAGAGGAGGTAGTTGAGGCTGGGACTATCCCAACGTTTAAGAAACAGTTAGACAGGTACATGGATGGGACAGGTTTAGAGGGATCTGGGCCAAACGCAGGCAGGTGGGACTAGTGTAGCTGGGACATGTTGGCCGGTGTGAGCAAGTTGGGCCGAAGGGCCTGTTTCCACACTGTATCACTCTATGAGTCTATGAAAGTGTGAAAGCTTTGGACTTGGGTCTGGAGTTCATGACTGTCAAATTTACAAATGACAATAGTGTGTGAGGATTAGACGTGAAGGAGATATGTGCAGAACTGTGGGATGGGCAGATCTGTGGCAGATGAGATTCAATGCTCTGGAAAGGGGAATGGCTTACTGCAAGCTTGAAATTAATTCATATCAGAATTCTGAATGAGTTGGCCAAGGTGGAATAATCACTCAGACACGATCATTCTGCCAAATGGTCATTATTGGTGTTCAACGAGCAACAGTTCTCAAAAAATGTATAATTGTCTCCCGACTGCTTACCAGTCAACGCAGATGAAGAGATGAAGGCAAATTTAGTTACCTGGAATAAACTATAGTGGACACAGACCCGCAATTATCTATATGTAGGAAAAGGTAGACAAAAAGCTGGAGAAACTCAGCGGGACAGGCAGCATCTCTGGAGAGAAGGAATGAGTGACGTTTCCGGTCTAGACTATTCCTTCTCTCCAGAGATGCTGCCTCAGCCGCTGAATTACTCCAGCATTTTGTGTCTATCTATTTATTTACACTGAAGCACAGTTGGTGGCGTTTTGATCAAATTATTTGATATCGAATTTAGTTTAAACTTTTACAATAATTCTCAGTTTTAATGTGATTACAGGAAGAATAATAGACAATAGACAATAGGTGCAGGAGTAGGCCATTCGGCCCTTCGAGACCGCACCGCCATTCAATGTGATCACGGCTGATCATCCGTGACCGTGGAATAATCACAGCATGTAATCTGTATCAGAAATGTGAAAATATAAACAATTATGTGCAACTCACATTCAATTAAATTAAATTTGGGGAAAAGTTACTGATTTTATTTATTTAAATGTTTTAATAGTTATAAAATGATAACATAAATTTCCTTGATTTATCAAAAAAATATTAAGTGTTTTCTACTATGAATATGGATGGATAGTTGCATACTTCAGGCAAAGATAATTGATTAATTTTTACATGCCTTGCATCAAAGGTCAACTCAAAAGGTTTCAAGAGAGACATAGATTTAGCACTCTGGGCTCAAGGAATCGAGGGATATGGGGAGAAGGCAGGAACGGGGTACTGATTGGGGATGATCAGCCATGATCACATTGAATGGTGGTGCTGGCTCGAAGGGTCGAATGGCCTACTCCTGCACCTATTGTCTATGTTTCTATGCTACTTGTTGGAAGAAAGAATAAAAGGAGACAATATAATCTAGTCGGCACCAGTCCAATTTTAGTTTTAAAAAAAGTGATTGATAAATCGAGCCACAGTGATACCTCTCAGTGGATTGTCACCTTGTCGTGGTGGAGAAGCTTGTGTGGTCCTGAGATCCTGAGAGCGATACCGTCTGGAGCGATGCTCCTGGTAGGGCCACCCATGGCGGTAAGGTCGAGGGGAAGGTCCCTGACAAAGAGCGATCCAACCAAGACCTCAACGGTGGAACAGGCGGAGGACGATGGCTGACCTTAGTGGAGCGTCACAACGGCTGGGAAGGCGGATGAAGGCTGCAGCAGCAAACAGTCTTCGGTCGTCTTGGACTCCATGCCACTGGATCCTGACCCAGATCTGTCAAGGACCGTGGGGTGGCTGTCTGTGCACCAGTCTCCCCACGTTAAACAAAGTCACGCACAGGCGTCCTACAGCCCTGGAGACACCCATGGTCAGCCATGACCAAAGGGGGCCTAAGTAAAAGATACAGTGTGGAAACAGGCCATTCGGCCCACCTTGCCCACACTGACCAACTTGTCCCAGCTACACTAGTCCCACCTGCCTGTGTTTGACCCAGATCCCTCCAAACCTGTCCTACACATGTCCCTGTCTAAATGTATTTTTAAACATTGTGATAGTCCCAGCCTCAACTACCTCCTCTGGCAGCTTGTTCCATACACTCACCACCCATGGTGTAAAAAACAGTTGCCCCACAGGTTCCTATTAAACCTTTCCCCTCTCAACTTAAACCTATTGACAATAGACAATAGACAATAGGTGCAGGAGTAGGCCATTCGGCCCTTCGAGCCAGCACCGCCATTCAATGCGATCATAGCTGATCATCCACAATCAGTACCCCGTTCCTGCCTTCTCCCCATATCCCCTGTCTCCGCTAACTTTAAGAGCCCTATCTAGCTCTCTCTTGAAAGTATCCAGAGAACCGGCCTCCACCGCCCTCTGAGGCAGAGAATTCCCCAGACTTCTTGATTCCCCTATCAGGGGTAAATGGCTCTTTGCATTTCCCCGATCGATCTATTCCTCTCACAACCTCTATAAAAACACTCCTCACCCTCCTGCACTCTACAGAATCTTGTTCTTCTTGCGTGTGGCGTGCACAGCCTAAAGTTGGAGGACAACTTGTTGTATGTGATCTTATTTGATTGTGACTCTACAGAATAAATAAAGTACTGAGCACATATGTACGTGCAAGTTTGTAGGTTAATTGGCTTCGGTAAAGATTGTAAATTGTCCCTAGTGTGCGGGATAGTGCTCGTGTACGGGGATCGCTGGCCGGCGCGGACACAATGTGCTGAAACGCCTGTTTCCTGTTTATCTATAAACTAAATAAAGCTTCCGAGAAGATCTGTTGTTTAAAACCAAGGTGTGTGGACAGAAAATGCCGTTCCAGTGACAGGGGTGTCTCGGAGACCGGGGGGAGAACGGAATTGGCAGCAGAACCAAGGAGTAAGATTCAGAGATAGAGACACAACGCAGGAGCAGGTCAATGCCAAATTCAGTCTGAAGAAGGGTCTCGACCAGAAACGTCGCCCATTCCTTCTCTCCACAGATGCTGCCTGTCCAGAATTTTGTGTCCACCTTCGATTTGAACCAGCATCTGCAGTATTTCCCTGCACAGAAGCCCATTGAGTCCACGCCATCATCGACCATCTTTACACAATTCTAGAGTACTCTGGCCCTCTAAGTCAGGTTCGGCTCCTGGCCTCCACTTGATGGCTTCTGAGCCTTGCGCCTCTCTCCCACATCATTTAAACAGCGAGGATTCTGGTCTCCGGTGTGGGAGAGAACTGCAGATGCTGGTTTAAACCAAAGATTTAAAGTTAAAGATGAGAAGGTTATTGGCTGCAACCTTCCCTCCATTGATGAACTGTACACAGCAAGGGCCAGGAAGCGAGCGGGCAAGATCATCTCTGACCTCTCTTTTTGAATCACTTCCATCTGGAAGGCGACTCCGGACTGTCAAAGCTGCCACAGCCAGACATAAACACAGCTTTTTTCCACGAGTAGTTGCTCTACTCAACAACCAAACATCTGTAGCCTCCTTTTGCTCTGGTATTTTATTTAATTGACATGTTTAATCGATAATGTTTTATTATTAATGTTTAATGCATTATGTGTCATACCTAACTGTGACTGTATGTCATTGTGGCTTGCGGGCGGAGCACCAAGGCAAATTCCTTGCATGTGAATATTTGGCCAATAATCTTATTCATTCATTTATTCCTTCAAAGGTGGACACTAAAAGCTGGAGCAACTCAGCGGGTCCGGCAGCATCTCTGGAGGGAAGGAACGGGCGCCGTGGAGCTGCCACGCACCGACTTCCCGCAGACTGCAGAAGTCACAGCGAGGAACAGCTCCACGTCTACAGTGCGGATGTCACCCAGACGTGGTCATTGCACGATTTACGGTCACCTTCAGCTCGAAGGCATCAATGCAGACAGAGATAGTCTGTGAAGAAGAGCTGGAGTATTCCTGGTCTCCAGAGCCTGACTGGAAGCTGAAGTCCCTCCACCTCCGCCCGAGACAAACATGCTCGTGAAACTCAGCGGGAGAGGCAGCATCTATGGAGCGAAGGAATAGGTGACGTTTCGGGTCGATAGATGCTTATTTGATTGTGACTCTACAGAATAAATAAAGTACTGAGCACATATGTACGTGCAGGTTTGTAGGTTAATTGGCTTTGGTAAAGATTGTAAATTGTCCCTAGTGTGCGGGATAGTGCTCGTGTACGGGGATCGCTGGCCGGCGCGGACACAATGTGCTGAAACGCCTGTTTCCTGTTTATCTCTAAACTAAAAAAAGCTTCCGAGAAGATCTGTTGTTTAAAACGAAGGTGTGTGGACAGAAAATGCCGTTCCAGTGACAGGGGTGTCTCGGAGACCGGGGGGAGAACGGAATTGGCAGCAGAACCAAGGAGTAAGATTCAGGAACAGAGACACAACGCAGGAGCAGGCCAATGCCAAATTCAGTCTGAAGAAAGGGCGTCACTCCTCCGCTCCATAGATGCTGCCTCGCCCGCTGAGTTTCTCCAGCATTTTGTGTCTTCCTTCGATTTTTCCAGCATCTGCAGTTCCTTCTTGACCACTTCCGCGTTACGTCCTTTGTCCACGGCTAGGCTTATTGAGAGCGCGCCGCCATCTTGTGGTAGAGACTTGAGACTTTGAGAGATACAGAGTGGCGAACAGGCCCCTCGGCCCATCCGACCAGCGATCGCCCCGTACACCAGCGCTATCCTACACACACCAAGGACCATTTACAATTTTACCGAAGCCAATTAACCTGATCTTGGGTTTGGAGATCAGAACTGGAATTTAGAAGGATGAGCGGGGATCTTATTGAAACATATAAGATTATTAAGGATTTGGACACACTAGAGGCAGGAAACATGTTCTCGATGTTGGGGGAGTCCAGAACCAGGGGCCACAGTTTAGGAATAAGGGGTAAGCCATTTAGAACAGAGACGAGGAAACACTTTTTCTCACAGAGAGTGGTGAGTCTGTGGAATTCTCTGCCTCAGAAGGCAGTGGAGGCCGGTTCTCTGGATGCTTTCAAGAGAGAGCTAGGTAGGGCTCTTAAAGATAGCGGGGGTATGGGGAGAAGGCAGGAACGGGGTACTGATTGTGGAAGATCACGTTGAATGGCGGTGCTGGCTCGAATGGCCTATACCTGCACACATTGTCTATTGTCTATTGGCTCAGGTGGGCCCACCTCAGAACCATCATCCCAACAGGGAAAACACCTGGCCTTCACTGAGGATGTCACCAGGATATTTGACTGGGATATTGAGGGGGACAGGTGTGTGTTATCAGCTAAACATGGATGTGAAATTCTCTGTTTTGTCCAGTGATTGAAAGATACAGCATGGAAACAGGCCATTCAGCCCATCCAGTCCATGCCGACATTCCCACTTTCCCACTTTCCCAACCATTCCCAACACACTAGGGCAGGGGTTCTAGTTGGAAGATACAAGGGATGTTGGGGATATGTCTCCATCTGGTGGCTGGAGGCATCACTGAAGCATAATGAGTACTCTAGACCTAAAGATCATTGAAGGCTCTTGCTCGAGTATCTTTGCTCTAGACACAGCTTGTGGATATCACTGGAAACATTCATCACTCAAATCTAATTGTCCCCAAACTGAAGAGAGAGAACTGAGTGGGAGAGTCTAGGACTAGAGGTCATAATCTCAGAATTAAAGGACGTTCCTTTGGGAAGGAGATGAGGAGGAATTTCTTCAGTCAGACGGTGGTGAATCTGTGGAATTCACTGCCACTGAGGCCATGTCAATGGATATTTTTAAGGCAGAGAGACATAGATTCTTGATTAGGAGTTATGGGGAGAAGGCAGGAGAATGGGGTGAGGAGGGGGAGCTAGATCAGCCAGGATTGAATGGCAGTGTAGATGTGATGGGCCGAATGGCCTAATTCTGCTCCTCTCACTTATGAACTATCTATCCCATGTTGGCAAGATGCTGCAAACCCGGAGTGCAATCTCCATGGAGATAAGGATGGAGTGGATGAGAAAGTGGGACTAGTGTGGACTCGATGGGCCGAAGGGCCTGTTTCCCCACTGCATCTCTAAAGACTAAAACGAAAGTCTGACCACTTTGGTGTGATTCAGTCAAACTCAAGGTTTAGAAAAGGTTTATTACCAGTTGTACGTTCTCCCCGTGACCTGCGTGGGTTCCCTCCCACACTCCAAAGTGAGTTAATTGGCTGGGTATATTTGTAAATTGTCTTCAATGTGTGGATGGATAGTGTTGATGTGAGGAGATTGCTGTTCGGGGCGGACTCGGTGCCTAAGGGCCTGTTTCTGCGCTGTATCTCTGCGCTAAACTATATAGCAGCATCTGCAGTTCCTTCCCACGTGAGTAGTTGCAGAGTCTTTATTGATAATTGACAGTAGACAATAGACAATAGGTGCAGGAGTAGACCATTCGGCCCGTCGAGCCAGCATCACTCCAGTATCTTGCCTCACCCAGTGTCCTGAAAGCATTTTCAGGTTTAAGAAAGATTAGCAACAATTTCAGCCAATTTTAGTTCAGTCACATGGAGCACGTGCAAACTCCGTACAGACAGCACTCATATCTAGGATCAAACCCGGGTGTGTGGCGCTGTGACTCTACCGCAACTCTACCGCTGCGCCACCGTGCCGCACCTTGCGGTAATCTATAATATGATTTCACTGGATTATACGCAACGCGCAGAATTTCACCGTACCTAGTTACAGGTGACCATAAATGTAGGAAGGAAGTGCAGGTGCTGGTTTACACCAGACGATAAACACAAAATGCTGGAGTAACTCAGTGGGACAGGCAACCTGAAGAAGGGTCTCGATCCGAAACATCACCCATTCCTTCTCACTGGAGATGCTGCCTGACCCGCTGAGTTACTCCAGCATTCTGTGTCTGTCTTCCACATGACAATAAGGCGTAGAAACATAGACAATAGGTGCAGGAGGAGGCCATTCGGCCCTTCGAGCCAGCACCGCCATTCAATATGATCACGGCTGATCATCCCCAATCAGTACCCCACTCCTGCTTTCTCCCCATATCCCCTGACTCCGTTTGCCCTAAGAGCTAAATCTAACTCTCTCTTGAAAACAACCATTGAATCGGCCTCCGCTGCCTTCTGTGGTAGCGCCACCTTCATCGTCATCACTGCCCTGGTTCGTTTTCACGGCCAATGTTGTCCACCCCCACCATCGATCGCCCGGTGATGCCTTTATTGGATATAGGAGTCATTATTAGGAGTCACTAATGGGGCTCGTCAGCCTGGGAAGGCAGTCCATCTAGGGCAGGGAAAACTCTGATTTGAAACCTCCATATCCAGCCATGGATAAGGCTCTTGGAGTGAACCTCAAGAAAACCTGGAGTCGGAGCCCCTAAGGCAGTTTGTCGTTGTCTACAACCTCACTCTGGCAGCTCCTGCGACAGCGCTGGTGCCAAACTGTAACGGCCCTGCTGTTCCTTAGGATCGATCAGCGACGTGGAGAGGGGGGGTCGTGCTGTATGGGCAACAGCCTGTCCTCCACATGACATCATTAGCACTTCAACTCCCCCTCCCATTCCGTATCCGACCTCTCGGTCCTGGGCCTCCTCCACGGCCAGAGTGAGCAACACTGCAAGTTGGAGAACAGCACCTCATATTCCGCTTGGGGAGTCTGCATCCTCTTGGCATGAACATTGAATTTTCTCAATTCTGTTAACCCTGGCTGCCTCCTCCCCTTCCCACCTCTCCCTCAGCCCTCGGGCCCTGGCATTCCTTCTCTCTCTATCTCTCACCCACCCAAGTCGCACTAGCTTCTCATTTTCACACTACAGCTTACAATGGCCTGTTTCCTTTATCATCGATACTTTTTTGCATATCTTTCATTCATTGTTCTTTATCTCTCCAAATCATTGTCTATATCTCTCGTTTCCCTGATCCCCGACCAGTCTGAAGAAGGGTCTCGACCCGAAACGTTGCCTATTTCCTTCGCTCCCTAAATGCTGCTGCACCCGCTGAGTTTCTCCAGCCTTTTGTGTAAGCCTCCATAAGACATCGCCCGGGCTTGCATCCGACAAACTAGGATGCATCACCCATGGTCAGTCATGGCCTACTACTCATGTACCAATAACGATTTAGCAACTACTGTGCTGTTGTTGCCCGGCCAGCGTTAAACATGCAGGTCACGTTGAGAAATGAAGTGAAAATGTCTTCTTGGTCCCCAAGGAACAACAATCCACTACAATTCACGGGAAGCAGATGTTTCCAGATGTTTCCAGTGCTGGTGCCAGATATTGCAAGTTCAGTGAACGGTGTGAGAGAGGGTTTCAGCTCAGTCCAGTCACCCAGCAAACCACTGCACAGAATCAGACCATTCAGCCCAAATGACATCTGACCTAGCCCCCGCCCTTCATCAGAGAGTCGGGAGTGTTTTATTGTCATGTGTATCGACAATGGAACCAGGAAACTCCGAGTGGTAGATGGATGCAAACAGCTGGAGTAACTCAGCGGGACAGGCAGCATCTCTGGAGAGAAGGAATGGGTGACGTTTCTGGCCGAGACCCTTAGTTGTAGCAGCGTAACATGATGCAAACACAATATCTCGTAGATAACGTATAACAAAGAAAAGTTCAAATTAATAATCTAGACTTGGAGGGCGGCAAGGTGGCGCAGTGGTAGAGTTGCTGCCTTACACCCGCCAGAGACCTGGCTTCGATCCTGACGACGGGTGCTGTCTGTACGGAGTTTGCAAGTTCTCCCTGTGACAACATGGGTTTTCCCCGGATGCTCCGGTTTCCTCCCACATCCCACCAATGTGCAGTTTTTTAGGTTAATTGGCTTGGGTAATAACTTGTAAATTGTCCCTTGTGTGTAGGATAGTGTCCAGGGTGATTACTGGTCAGCACAGACTCAATGGGCTGAAGGGCCTGTCTCCGCACTGATGGTTTGCAAAGTGTACTGGGCAGGGTAAGTTGCCGATTGTCCCTAATGTGTAGGATGCTAAACTGGTCTAAAGTAGAACTGGTGTACAGGTGGTCCTTGTGGCCAGCATGGCCTCGATGGGATGAAGGGCCTGCTTTGTGCAAATTGACAGTAATTATAAAACTCTAAACTTAGCAAAGATGGAGATCTTGGAAACACACTATCAGTCAATCTCTGAGGCATTTATGTGGTTTGGCTTTGGGTAAATTATCCTATTAAACCAAGTACATGCCAAATAACTGCACGAATAACAGTCGGGGGAATATTAAACAATGCTCAGAACAGGCCGTTCAGCCCACAATGTTGGTGCTATACACGATTCATTGTTAATCTCATCTCATCGCCTGCACGTGATCCGTATCCCTCCATTTGCTGCATATCCATGTGCCTGTCTAAAAGTCTCTTAAACACCACGATCGTATCTGCCTCCACCCCCACCCCCACCCCCTCTCTGGGTGCTCCGGTTTCCTCCCACACTCCACACACGTACAGGTTTGTAGGTTAATTGGCTTGGTTTAATTGTAAATTGCCCCTGGTGTGTGTGGGGCGGTGATCGCTGGTCGGTGCAAACTTGGTGTGCGGAGGGGCCTAAACTACACTAAACTAAACCAGCTCCAGCTTTAGTGTGGCTTAGAGATAGAGCATGGAAACAGGCCCTTCGGCCCACCGAGTCCGCACCGACCAACAATCCCCCATATTAACAGTATCTTAAACTAGGGACAATTTTATTTTTTACATTTATACCAATTAACCTACAAACCCGTACATCTTTGGAGTGTGGGAGGAAACCGAAGATCTCAGAGAAAAGTCACGCAGGTCACGGGGAAAACGTGCAAACTCTGTACAGACAGCACCCGTAGTCAGGATCGAACCGGGGTCTCTGGCGCTGCAAGCACTGTAAGGCAGCAACTCTACCGCTGCGCCACCGTGCCGCCCATTATTACGTCTCCTGGGAGTTAATAATTTAAAGATAAGAGTTCAAATCCTGCCAAGTCTGCCACCAGGAATTCAGATCTTATTGTCAAATGATTGCACTCACATGTAACCAGCCTTCTACATATAAACTCCTCAATTAGATTGCAGCCTGGAGCTAACATTTGTAGTGTGTGGGTGCATCAGCTCGCAGTGTTTATAGATTACATTCACTGTCTTCAGGAGAGCAGCCAGGAGGTGGAACAATTCTTTGCAAAATCCCAGGTGGAGTGAAATCCTCTGGTAATCTGGTGCTCAGCTGAACAAGCAACACTCTGGGCTGCTTCACAGACGGTGGCAACAAATGAAATATTAAACTGCTCCCTCGCTTGAAGATATCAACTCTCCTGAGAGGTGTTGATGCATGAAGAGAATGTGGATGGAGTCACGCAAATCTTTACACAGCTCCACGGTGGCGCAGCGGTAGAGTTGCTGCCTTGCAGCGAATGCAGCGCCAGAGACCCGGGTTCGATCCCCACTACGGGCGCTGTCTGTACGGAGTTTGTACGTTCTCCCCGTGACCTGTGTGGGTTTTCTCTGAGTTCTTCGATTTCCTCCCACACTCTAAAAGACGTACAGGTTTGTAGGTAAATTGGCCTTGGTATAAATGGTAAATTGTCACTAGTGCGTGCAGGATGGATTTAATGTGCGGGGATCGTTGGTTGGTGCGGACTCGGTGGGCCGAAGGGCCTATTTCTGTGCCGTATCTCTAAACTGAACTAAACGTCCTTTAATCCAGACTGAATTACGAGAGCACACTTGAATTGAATATACAGGTGTGCACAGGTAAATATGAAGCCAGGTGTTCAGGAACATCTTGCCTGAGTGAATGATGGAGTCACGCACTCGCGGCACGATGATCCACTTGTATCACCATGGACCAGCTGGTGAATACTCTGCTTGGCAGACTGGTCTGCAGGGCCAGCTTCAGTTTCAGTTGGCTCCAGGATAAATAGACTCTACAGGCCCTTGTAACAAATAAATCATTATTGGACCATTTGGCCCAGCGATCACCCCGAACTCTAGTACTATCCCACACTCACCTGGGACAATTTACAACTTTTACCAAAGCCAAATAACTTACGTGTTTGGAGTGTGGGAGGAGACCGGAGCACCCGGAGAAAACCCACGTGGTCACAGGGAAAATGTACAAACTCCGTACAGACAGCACCCGTAGTCCGGATCGAACCCCGGTCTGTAAGGCAGTAACTCTATCGCTGCACCACTCTAAATATATTCCCCCTAGATTTCGCTCTGCTGCAGTTTTTACAGGGTTGCTAATGAGTCTGGTCCCACTGAACAGTCAGGAAGAGAGCTGGAACATTTAATCCACAGTGGTGCAGTGATCAATGAGGTGGAGCACTTCCCATCTGACGTTTCATGTGGATGACCAGCCGCTGTGTGTGTGGAGTAATGAACCGGCTGTGTCCCCGGGAAGGCTGGCGGTGATAAGCTAACGCCCACTGCAACTCCTGGACAGAAGTCATCAAGAATTTGCTCAAGATGGCCTGAGAGACAAGCCAGTCTCTCACTCTCACTCTCACTCTCACTCTCACTCTCACTCTAACTCTAACTCTAACTCTCACTCTAACTCTGGAACTTTGGAACAGGAGTGGACATTTCAGTGCAGTTTATTGTCCCGTGTACTGAGGTGCAGTGAAAAGCTTTAGTTGCGCCCTAACCAGTCAGCGGAAAGACAATACATGATTACAATCGAGCCGTTTACAGTGTACAGATACAGGATAAGGGAATAACGTTTAGTGCAGGTTAAAGTCAGTAAAGTCCCAGAGCAGTCTCGTTGGTTAAACCACAACTATATACAGCTCATCAACACAAAATGCTGGAGCAACTCAGCGAATCAGGCAGCATCTGAGGGGAGAAAAGCAACAGGTGACATTTTGGTGTCTGAAGAAGAGTCTCGACCAGAAACATCGCGTGTTCCTTCTCTCCAGAGATGCTGCCTGTCCCGCTGAGTTACTCCAGCATTTTGTATCAATAGACAATAGACAATAGGTGCAGGAGGAGGCCATTTGGCCCATCGAGCGAGCACCGCCATTCAATGTGATCATGGCTGATCATCCCCAATCAGTACCCCGTTCCTGCCTTCTCCCCATATCCCCTGACTCCGCTATCTTTAAGAGCTCTATCTAGCTCTCTCTTCAATCTATCCAGAGAACCGGCCCTCTGAGGCAGAGAATTCCACAGACTCACAACTCTCTGTGAGAAAAGGTGTTTCCTCGTCTCCATTCTAAATGGCTTGCTCCTTATTCTTAAACTGTGGCCCCTGGTTCTGGACTCCCCCAACATCGGGAACATGTTTCCTGCATCTAGTGTGTCCAAGCCCTTAACAATCTTATATGAGATCCCCTCTCATCCTTCTACACTCCAGAGTGTACAAGCCCAGCTGCTCCATTCTCTCAGCATATGACAGTCCCACCATCCCGGGAATTAACCTTGTAAACCTACACTGCACTCCCTCAATAGCAAGAATGTCCTTCCTCAAATTAGGGGACCCAAAGTGCACACAATACTCCAGGTGTGGTCTCACTAGGGGTCTGTACAACTGCAGAAGGAACTCTTTGCTCCTATACTCGACTCCTCTTGTTATAAAGGCCAACATGCCATTCGCTTTCTTCACTGCCTGCTGTACCTGCATGCTTACTTTCATAGACTGATGTACAAGGATCCCGTTGTACTTCCCCTTTTCCCAACTTGACGCCATTTAGATAGTAATCTGCCGTTCTGTTTTTGCTACCAAAGTGGATAACCTCACATTTATCCGCATTAAACTTCATCTGCCATGCATCTGCCCACTCCCCCAACCTGTCCATGTCACCCTGCATTCCCATAGCATCCTCCTCACAGTTCGCACTGCCACCCAGCTTTGTGTCATCTGCAAATTTGCTAATGTTACTTTGAATCCCTTCATCCAATTGATGTATATAGTAAATAGCTGCGGTCCCAGCACCGAGCCTTGCGGTACCCCACTAGTCACTGTCTGCCATTCTGAAAGGAACCGTTAATCCCTACTCTTTGTTTCCTGTCTACCAACCACTTCTCTATCCATGTCAGCACTCTACCCCCGATACCATGTGCCCTAATTTTGCCCACTAATCGTCTATGTGGGACCTTATCAAATGCTCTCTGAAAGACCAGGTACACTACATCCACTGGCTCTCCCTTGTCCATTTTCCTAGTTACATCTTCAGAAAATTCCAGAAGATTAGTCAAGCACGATTTCCCCTTCGTAAAACCATGCTGACTCGGATGTTACTGCTATCCAAATGTGCGGCTATCTCATCGTTTATAATTGACTCCAGCATCTTTGCCACCACCGATGTCTGTCTGTAGTTCCTTCCTGCACATAAATACAGGTCAGACAGTTCTTTCCTCTGCATCATTTCGTATAATCCAACAACCAACCCCATTAAAAAAAAAACTGACATGAAAGCTCTTTGGCCATCAGATGTCATGAAAGGTCGACACAGAATGCTGGAGTAACTCAGCGGGAAGGGCAGCATCTTTAATTAAAAACATCCGTCGCAATAAAGCATCAATCCTTTCCTTTGAGCTACCGATGGCCTTTATTTATGGGCATCAAAACGTACCAAAGCAACTTGAAGGGCCGACACCAAGCTGTTTGTACAACTAACAGAGTCATTTAATTCTCTAACTGTTATTAGCTGAAGCTCAGGATTGGATTTGATCTTCAAATTGCTCCCTTGTGACCATTGCTGCGAATCGAGACTCTTTGAGAGGTTATTTCCTTCAGATTTATAAAATCGTTGGCTCAGCGTGCTTGGATATGGTTTGGGCAGCTGGTTCCTGCACCAGACCCACTGAGGTCAAGTGCAGCAATGTTAGATGGTTATCTGAGACAGACACACAATGCTGGAGTAACTCAGCAGGTCGGGCAGCATCTCTAGAGACAAGGAATAGGTGACGTTTCGGGTCGAGACCCTTCTTCAGACTGAGAGTCAAGGGGGGAGTTAAAACTAGAGGTACAACAAGGTTCAGAACAAATCAGAGGCAGCGCCGGTGACCAAGGAAAGGTGGAGCCCACAACATTCCATTGTTGGCTGTGGAAGGGATGCTAACGAAGGGATACAGACAGTGAAACTATCAGGATAATTTAAGAGGGATGCCCAGCTATATTTAAGAGGGAGTTAGATGTGGCCGTTGTGGCTAGGGGATCAGAGGGTATGGAGAGAAGGCAGGTACGGGATACTGAGTTGGATGATCAACCATGATCATATTGAATGGCGGTGCAGGCTGGAAGGGCCGAATGGCCTACTCCTGCACCTAATTTCTATGTTTCTATGTTTCTAGGATGACTGGGGTGGGTGAGGGGGAGGCAGGGGAGCAGGGGGGCAGGGGGCAGAGAGAGAGAGGGAATGCAAGGGTTACTTGATATTAGAAAAATCAATATTCACCCCACAGTCTAGCTGGGTCAGCCTTCAGTAAAACATTAAGTGCTGGAAGAACTCAGTGGGTCAGGCAGCATCAGTGGAGGGAATGAACAGGTGACATGTAGGGTCAGGATTGTTGTTCAGGCTGATATTGGTGTGTGGGGGGGGGGGGGGGCAGGGGGCAGCTAACACCCGGGTGGTGGTTAGAATCTAGTTTTACGGACCGTTCAGGACTTTATGAAACTCACATGGTAGTTCGATATCATTTCAACGCCACGCTCCAGCTCCCAGCCCAACTGCATCCACGGATACTCCTGAAACCTAATTACTCCCGACTAGTAAACTGAATCAGATGTAAAGATAACCGCAACACTGAACAGAACAATGAACTAACACAGGTTGCATCTTACAAGACCAGTTTTTACCCGGGGATGAGTCAAGTCTCATTGTATCGTATCATAAGATGCTCTGTCAGATTAGAATGAGAGAGTTAGTGTTAGCTAACAGAGATTAATCAGCATTCACTATCATCTGTTGTCCCTGATGTGTGTTCATTTGCTGCTCACTAGTGAGGTTTCCCAATTGCACAAATCATGGACTTTTTATTTTAACTTAAAAAAAAGACATCGGAAACAGGCCCTTCGGCCCATCGAGTCCACCTCGTACACTCACACTATCCTACACACTAAGGGCACTTTACAATTTACTGAAGCCAATTAGCCTACAAACCTGTACCCGTTTGGAGTGCGGGGGGAGTCCGGAGCACCCGGAGAAAACCCACGCTGGTCACGGGGAGAACGTGCAAACTCCGTACAGACAGCGTCCGTGGTCAGGATCGAACATGGGTCTCTGGCACTGTGAGGCAGCAACTTTGGACTTGTGAATAATTGAATCTTGACACGTCCTGATCTTTGGGCCTTGTTCATTAGTTAACAACAACCTTTGCAAGACTCGCTGTGGTGGAGAAGCAGACATTACAGGTTGATTTCACGCCCACACTTAAGGGGCCTGTCCCACTGTACGAGGTAAGTCAAGAGTTCTCCCAAGTTTTCCCCTGATTTGAACTCGTACGAGTAAAAAGTAACAAATTATTTCATCACAAGTTTCACAATGTTGAAAAAACGTCACGAGTTTACCGGATTTGCCGAGTACCCACCGTTACTCGGACCAGCCGCTACGAGACATCCACGAACTCCTACGGACCCGCGACGGACATTCTCCGAGTTCGAATCATGGGAATCCGGGGAAAACTCGGGAGAACTCTTGAATTACCTCGTACAGTGGGACAGGCCCTTTATTCAACTCCCGTAGCAGTTTTGAGAAGATTTGTTCACGACCCTAGGGCAACCCAAACCCTCCCCAATGCCGCAATACGTCATGTTGCTGCCGCTGGGGTGAATCGGCAGGTACACGTACACTAGTTATTGTGTAAACCATGTCCCTGAATGCTGCAGCAAACAGGTCTGTACTGAGAGTAAATAAACACGGATGTTTGGAAAGGGAAGGGTTAGGAGAGAGGTCAACACAACATTCTCTGGCAAACTACAGCGGCGCCAAGGGCATTGTTGGTTTAAAATAAAACAACAGATCAAATAGAAACAATACACAGTTCAGGGGAGTGTTTAGTTAAAGTTCAGTTTAGAGATACAGCGCGGAAACAGGCCCTTCGGCCCACCGAGTCCGTGCCGACCAGCGATCCCCACACACTAACACCATCCTACACACTAGGGACAATTTACATCATTATCAAGCCAATTTACCTACAAACCTGCACGTCTTTGGAGTGTGGGAGGAAACCGGAGATCCCAGAAAACCCCCACGCAGGTCACGGAGAGAACGTACAAACTCCGTATAGACAGCACCCGTAGTCAGGATGGAACCCGGGTCTCTGGCGCCGTGAGGCAGCAACTCTACCGCTGCGCCACCGTGCCCACGTGGCTTTGTGTCTATCATTGCTATAAACAAGCATCTGCAGTTCCTCCCTGCCCCTTCATCCACGCATTACGGGCTTTGAGAACCGCAGGGGCCAGTGTTACAGTGTAGACAGGGGCCAGTGTTACAGTGTAGACAGGGGCCAGTATTACAGTGCGGACAGGGCCAGTGTTACAGTGTGGACACGGGCCAGTGTTACAGTGCGGACAGGGCCAGTGTTACAGTGCGGACAGGGCCAGTGTTACAGTGCGGACAGGGCCAGTGTTACAGTGCGGACAGGGCCAGTGTTACAGTGCAGACAGGGCCAGTGTTACAGTGCGGACAGGGCCAGTGTTACAGTGCGGACAGGGCCAGTGATACAGTGTGGACAGGGCCAGTGTTACAGTGCGGACAGGGCCAGTGTTACAGTGCAGACAGGGCCAGTGTTACAGTGCGGACAGGGCCAGTGTTACAGTGTGGACAGGGCCAGTGATACAGTGCGGACAGGGCCAGTGATACAGTGTGGACAGGGCCAGTGATACAGTGCGGACAGGGCCAGTGTTACAGTGCGGACAGGGCCAGTGTTACAGTGCGGACAGGGCCAGTGTTACAGTGCAGACAGGGCCAGTGTTACAGTGCGGACAGGGCCAGTGTTACAGTGCGGACAGGGCCAGTGATACAGTGTGGACAGGGCCAGTGTTACAGTGCGGACAGGGCCAGTGATACAGTGCAGACAGGGCCAGTGTTACAGTGCGGACAGGGCCAGTGTTACAGTGTGGACAGGGCCAGTGTTACAGTGCGGACAGGGCCAGTGTTACAGTGCAGACAGGGCCAGTGTTACAGTGCGGACAGGGCCAGTGTTACAGTGTGGACAGGGCCAGTGATACAGTGCGGACAGGGCCAGTGATACAGTGTAGACAGGGCCAGTGATACAGTGTTGACAGGGCCAGTGATACAGTGTGGACAGGGCCAGTGATACAGTGTGGACAGGGCCAGTGATACAGTGTTGACAGGGCCAGTGATGCAGTGTAGACTGGGCCAGGCGTACAGTGTAGACAGGGCCAGTGATACAGTGCAGACAGGGCCAGTGATACAGTGCAGACAGGGCCAGTGATACAGTGTAGACAGGGCCAGTGTTACAGTGCAGACAGGGCCAGTGATACAGTGCAGAAAGGGCCAGTGTTACAGTGCGGACAGGGCCAGTGATACAGTGCGGACAGGGCCAGTGATACAGTGCGGACGGGGCCAGTGTTACAGTGCGGACGGGGCCAGTGTTACAGTGCGGACAGGGCCAGTGTTACAGTGCGGACAGGGCCAGTGATACAGTGCGGACGGGGCCAGTGTTACAGTGCGGACGGGGCCAGTGTTACAGTGCGGACAGGGCCAGTGTTACAGTGTTGACAGGGCCAGTGATGCAGTGTAGACTGGGCCAGGCGTACAGTGTAGACAGGGCCAGTGATACAGTGCAGACAGGGCCAGTGATACAGTGCAGACAGGACCAGTGATACAGTGTAGACAGGGCCAGTGTTACAGTGCGGACAGGGCCAGTGATACAGTGCGGACGGGGCCAGTGTTACAGTGCGGACAGGGCCAGTGATACAGTGCGGACGGGGCCAGTGATACAGTGCGGACGGGGCCAGTGTTACAGTGCGGATGGGGCCAGTGTTACAGTGCGGACAGGGCCAGTGTTACAGTGCGGACGGGGCCAGTGTTACAGTGCGGACAGGGCCAGTGTTACAGTGCAGACAGGGCCAGTGATACAGTGCGGGCGGGGTCAGTGTTACAGTGTGGATGGGGCCAGTATTAAGTGCAGGGTGGGATCGAGTTACCCGTCACACAGGAGCGGTGTGGGTCTGGAAGCTGAGGGGGGATTATAGGGGGGCAGGAGGATGCATCGCGTGAAATCCAGGGGCGAGGGTTTGGTGGGAGTCACAGCTGGCCGTCCCATGCCCATCGCTTTACAACGAGACAGAGGAGGCAATTTTAAACGTCCATTACTTGTTGAAAGCTTACAGTCCACCCCCCCCCCTCCCCCCCCCTCCCCCCCCCCTCCCCCCTCCCCCCCCCCTCCCCCCCTCCCCCCCCCCTCCCCCCTCCCCCCTCCCCCTGCATATTCACAACTCTCTGGGTGAGAATGTTTTTACTCATCTCAGTCCTAAATGGCCCACCCCTTATTCTTAAACTGTGACCCCTGGTTCTGGACTCCCCCAACATCGGGAACATTGAATGGCGGTGCTGGCTCGAAGGGCCGAATGGCCTACTCCTGCACCTATCTTCTATGATTCTCCGATTTCTATGATACATGGGAATAGATGATGAGCATTGTGGTTCACGGAGGGAAGATTTTGGTCTTGTGAGAGAGATGAGATTAAAATATTTATTTGTGTTTTTTCTACATATATAAGTTTTCTTTTAAACATTTCACTATATTTACATTGAGACCGGGAGGTCTATACCCAATGTGTATTTTGACACGGGACTCATATTTAGGTTGTACCTGTTAGTAATGTAATCCTGATCCCTATGTACTAATATCACTGCTATGGTTACCATTATTTTTGTAGTCTTGGTTTTTTGGTTTGTTTTTGTTTTTTTGAAGAAAACGAATAAAATGATTTTAAAAGAAAATATTTCACTGACAATGACTCTTTCGTGCGTTTTAAATCATCGACTTTGCCAACTTTCAAAGCTGTTGCTTTCAGCACCATGGAAATGTTGTTATTTTTACTGAGTTTTAACTTGACTACAGTATTTGGTTCTGCATTGTTATACATGGAGAGGAGACCATGCAGTGTAGCCTTTGGCAATGAGATCGATTGAAAGGTTATTTCAATGTGACTTCAATCAGTAATCAGACTCGGGGTCACTGTGAGCGGAGCAGTGGACGTTACGGAGATATCAGTTATACCTTAATATTTTATTGTATCCAAATATAAAAAATATCCTCATAAGGCCAATAAGCTCCATAATAGATTCATACAGCCCTGCTTGTGACTGCGGACATCCAGGCAAGACCATCCCACACATCGTGAACCATCCCACACATCGTGAATGACTGCTCACTGAGGCTTTTCCCTGGTGGCATCAAAGCCTCTCTTACTAACCTCTGACACCCGCACTAATCAAGAATCTATCGATCTCCGCCTTAAAAATATCCACTGACATGGCCTCCTAAAAGAACGTCCTTTTATTCTGAGGCTGTGCCCTCTGGTCCTAGACTCTCCCACTAGTGGAAACATCCTCTCCACATCCGCTCTATCCTGGCCTGTCACTATTCGGTAAGTTTCAATGAGGTTCCCCTTCATCCTTCTAAACTGGCCTATTTCTGCTCCTGTGTCTTATGATCTTATCATTGTCACACCGTTAAATTCCTGCCAACATTCTGACTGGAAAATCTGTTTTAAGTACTGTGGGTTGAATCTGAAACCTGGTGGTTTCCTATTAATCAGCTGTGGAGATGATGTAGGTATCACTCATTCTGTTTAGAAAGCCCCAATTATCCACTTACATTTTTGACCTCCAGAAGTCTGGTATTTGTGCTTCACTGGAAAACTTCCTGAACTATCGGGCAGCAGAGTTGCTGCCTCACAGCGCCAGAGACCCGGGTTCGATCCTGACTACGGGTGCTGTCTGTACGGAGTTTGTACGTTCTCCCCGTGACCTGTGTGGGTTTTCTCCGGGGGCTCTGGCTTCCTCCCACACTCCAAAGTCGTACAGGTTCGCAAGTTAATTGACTTTGATAAAAAATTGTAAATTGTCCATAGTATGTGTAGGATAGTGTTAATGTGCGGGGATCGCTGGTCGACGCAGACTCGGTCGTCCCAAGGGCTTATTTCTGCGCTGAATCTCTAAACTACGAAACAAGGGGTCTGGTATTTTGTTGGTTCACATGCTTGATCAATGGTGTTTTATCATTAATGTTTTATTATTATTAATGTTTAGTGTTTTCTGAGTCATTCGTAACTGTCACTGTATGTCATGTTGTTACTTGTGGGCGGAGCACCAAGGCAAATTCCTTGTATGTGAATACTTGGCCAATAAGCTTACTTACTGTTTTTGGCCTCTGGTACTGTGTATTTTTTGCTACGGGAAAAAAATCCCAGGGTTAGAAGTTTCGATTCTCGTTTTCCCCTCTTCCATGTTCCTCGACATGTCTCACCCTTCCCCCGCTGCCGCGCCCGTTCACTTTTCCACCGGGACATGAGGATACTCTGTTACCATGGCCAAGGAATGGCGGTGTGAAACTGGTTATATGGGGCAGTTTTGTCGTTGAGTTCATAGAGTTATACAGCGTGGAAATACGTGCTCTGTGCCCAACTTACCCATGCTCACCTACATGCCCCCTCAATACTAGTCCCACCTGCCTATGCTTGCCTACGCTTTCCACACTGTCACCATGGCCAAGTAATGATGGTGAGAAGCTGGTTAGTTGGGGCAGATTTGTTCATGTGCTAGGAGCAGCATTAGGGCCATTCGGGCTATGCTGCCATTCAATCACAGTGGATCTATCTCCCCCCCCCCCCCCAACCCCATTCTCCTGCCTTCTCCCCATAACCCTCTACAGTTACAGCATGGAAACAGGCCCTTGAGCCCAACATGCCCCCTCTACACTAGTGCTTGGCCCGCAACCCTCTAAACCTGTCCTATCATATCTATTTGTTGTTTAAGAAGGAACTGCAGATGCTGGAAAATCAAAGGTAGACAAAAGTGCTGGAGAAACTCAGCGGGTGCGGCAGCATCTGCGGAGCGAAGGAAATAGGCAACGTTTCGGGCGGAAACCCTTCTGTTGTCCTTACGCCCGGAAGGGTTTACTTGGCTTGGGAGGCAGTGCGATCCAGATTTACTGAATGCGTTCCTGGAATGAAGTGTTTGATCTAGGAGGTGACCAAGTGGAAGAGAGTTGTTCATTGATGAAGTGGCTAAAGGTATGTTTTTTTAGGGGGCAGGAATGGAGCGATGCGAGGGGTGATTCTAAGAGGGGTCATCTTCCTAAACCTTACAGATGCTGCCTTGACTTTGACCAAATTACAACCTCTCGCATGATCCAATGTTCTCCTCCCTTTCCCCACTGGAACATTGTGTGCATCAATAAACAAAATAGACAATAAGCTCAAACTCATCAGGGAGCAGAGAGTGAACCTGGATGTCTGTCTGACCTTCTGCTCTGTTTTAAATCTCTCTAATACCTTTCTAGTTAGCGTGACTTTGTTTCTCACTGGGTAACTGCCTGACCCGCCCAGGACATTACATATCCTGGACATTACTAAAGGGTTTGTGCACTTTGTATATTTTTCCTTGCAATGTAATCCCTCTCGGGTCAATATCATGACACAAGGTACAAGGGAGACATCTGCTGCTGAGCAGAGGTACAGCACTGGCTAAAAGACGAGTCTGGGGTTTCATATTAAGATAACTTTTTATAAACCGTTTATACTTTGGAAATATTTCTTCCACTTTACTCCCTCTCCTGTGCTCCCGAGACCACCGACATGGAACAAGGAATACAGAACATAGTGACAATGTTTGAACAGGGACAATTTACATTTAAGCCACCAACACAATTAACCTACAAACACGTACATCTTTGGAGTGTGTGAGGAAGAGAAAACCCACGCGGTCACGGGAAGGGCACACAAACTCCATACAGGCAGCACCAGTAGGTGAGATGGAACCCGGGTCTCCAGCGCTGTGAGGCAGCAACTCTACCGCTGTGCCACCGTGATGCTCATATGTGTTAATGGGTCAAGATGTTCCCCAACCAGTGGATTCAAGTTTGAAGGGACAAGCATAATTACAGAAGGGTCTGAAGAAGGGTCTCGACCCGAAACGTCGCCTATCTCCTTCGCTCCTTAGATGCTGCTGCACCCGCTGAGTTTCTCCAGCTTTTTGTGTAACCCAAGCATAATTACATGACGTCTCACAACAATTGAAGAAAGGACTTATTCATTTTCTGCTTTGAGTATTTCTTTAGTGACAGATCTTAGCCTGGGCTTGTCTTTGAAAAGTGAAATTGTTTGTGTTCAACAGATCGTGACGAATAGACTGAATAATATCTCCCACCCGACAAAGAACACAACACACTGGGTGCAACAAACAGCAGACGGCTGGGACAGCAGGAAGGGAAATGTGTATTGATGGACGAGGGAATGGTCTCAAAACATTATTTTGAATTCAGTTGAGATATTTACACTGACAGAACGGAGCCCATATCCTAGAATCATCTATATTCCATCCTACACACAAGGGGGCTTTTATACAAACCAATTAACCTTTCAGAAGCATTTTATCAGGATGCATCACAGCATGGTTTGGGAACAGCTCCATCCAAGACTACAAGAAACTGCAAATTGTGGAAGCAGCCCAGAACATCACGCAAACCAACCTCCCTTCCATTGAAGAAGGGTCTCGACCCGAAACATCGTCTTTTCCTTCTGCCTCACCCACAGAGTATTTCTGGCATTTTTGTCTACCTTAGATTTTCACAGCATCTGCAGTTCTTTCTTAAACCCTACCCAACCATTGACTCCATCTACACCTCACGCTGCCTCAGCAAGGCCAGCAGCATCAAGGATGAGTTGCACCCCGGCCACTCCCTCTTCTCCCCTCTCCCATCAGGCAAGAGGTACAGAAGTGTGAAAATGAACCTCTCCAGATGCAGGGACAGTTTCTTCCCAGCTGTTATCAGGCAACTGAACCATCCCAACAACTACAGTGTGGTCCTGAGCTACTATCTGCCTCATTGGAGACCACTGGACTATCTCTGATCAGACTTTATGTTGCACTAGACATTATTCACTTTATCCTATACTGTATACTGTAGATGGCCTAATTGTTAGTATGTATAGTCTTTCCCTTGCCTCTAAAACATTTCACTGTACATGACATATGACACATGACATATTAACTACAAACCTGCACGTCTTTGGAGTGTGTGAGGAAACTGGTGCACCCGGAGAAACCCACGCAGTCACTGGGAGAACCAGCGGCACTCGCTGTCAGGATTGAAACTGGGTCCCATAGAGTGTAAGGTACCAGCTGCACCACCATGCCTGCAGTGGGTCCACACACATAAGAGAAAGTGAGATCTCCAGAGGACAAAAATCAACCGGGGGCACCATTTTGGATCTGCTGGTTCCTACTGATTCTAACACAAAGCTGGTTTTGTTTTTAAAAGTAGCACAAACAAATATGGTGTATGGAACATCATGGTTGTATTGGAAAGAAGTCTGGAAGAAGGGTCACGACCCGAAAGGTCACCCAATTCCTTCTCTCCAGAGATGCTGCCTGATCCGTTCAGTTACTCCAGCTTTTTGTGTCTGTCATGGTTGTAAACCTCTATGCAGAGAAACCCAAGATGCAGAGATTGGAGACATCAATGCCATTAGTGTGTGAGGGGCTGCATACAAGTCTATAAGTCTGCACCGTGACTTGCACACTCCACATTTGGTACCCAGAATTTAAATCCATCCGTAAACATTTCTTGACCCCTCCATCCAATGTATCAATAGTGAGGCTTGTTAATATTTTGCCTCTTTCATCAGCCTTAAAATACTAATAGCCCTGTCCCACGGTGCGAGTTCATTCCAAGAGCTCTCCCGAGTTTCAAAAAAATCAAACTCGTGGTAAGCACGGAGAATGAACGTAGCGGGTACGTCGGAGCTCGGGGACGTCTCTTAGTGGCTCGTAACGCTAACGGCAGGTACTCGGGAAGACTCGCTAATGGCAGTTAAGCTCGGGAAGACTCGTGAAGATTTTTTAACATGATGAAAAATGTCCACAAGAGCCCCGAGTACCGACGAGCGGCCATTACTGTAAATATCCGAGTTCGAATCAGGGCAAACTCGGGAGAGTTCTTGGAATGAACTCGTACCGTGGGACAGGGCCATAAATAAGATTAAAGTCAGCTCGTCCTCCCTGCATGATCAGTGATTTCAGTGATGTATGTTCTGAAGGGGATGTTGACAATAGGCACGTCTCACTCCTCCCCACCCCAATGTCCCACCTGGTCTCCTAGTTCTCACCTCCTCCCACATTCCTTCCTCGGGCCTCAATATTTCTAAACTCTTCAACCCTTTGTCTCGCACCTTTACGATGGGCACCAATTTTTCCACCAGCACACACAAGAAGCACAAGACAGACGCCATTGTGTGCAGATGCCGAGAAGTGTGATCAGCTCTGGCTGAACAACTACTAATCTTTTGTGTAGGTTCGATAAGAACACCGTTGCGATTTTAATAATCTCGTCTTTTTTCCAGCCATCTACCTGCGTCTGTAAATCTCCTGCCTCTCCCAGATTTTTCTCCCCCCTCCCTCCCCCCTCCAGTGTCCGAAGGATGCAGACTTAAAAGCATCACCTCTCCACGTTCTCCAGAGATGCTGCCTGATCCGCTGCGTTACTCCAGCATTTTGTCTTTTTTTTTTTTTAACATCAGCATCTGCAGTTCCTTGCTTTTACTAGATGATGAGAGGTTTTTCTTTAAACTAAGGAAGTCCATTATTGGCCAAAGCACAGTACAAGGGATGGGCTTGTGGGGTCTGAGAAGAGGTATTGGTTGGTGACACCTTTATACCTCAAAGGCCTACGTGTGAATTTTTGGACACCAAACAAAAGGGCAGATGCAGACATGTACAGTGAGGAGATGTGGTCTACTCCTATTGGTTGCCATGAAATAAAAGAACAATTAACAGAGCATGACTCGGCGAGGCAGGCAACGTCTCTGGAGAGAAGGGATGGTGACGTTTTGGGTCCAGATCCTTCTTCAGTCTCGACCTGAAACGTCACCTATTCCTTCTCTCCAGAGACGCTGCCTGTCCGGCTGAGTTACTCCAGCATTTTGTGTCTATCTTCAGTTTAAACCATCATCTGCAGTTCCTTCCTACACAATTAATGGAGCACTATAGTCACAAGTTCTGAAGCGTGAGAAAAGCAAGTCGGTATTATCTATGTGCATCACCAAATGTTTGTAAAACCGCAGTCATGGTTACTGTGGATGTGGGCTAAATTGTAGTCTCGTGATGTGGAGATATCTTAGAGTTTAATGTAAAGTCTAGAAAAGCTGTGTTTTAATGCATGCCTGCCCCAGTTTACATGGTTCAATAGGGCTTTATTTGTCGCATGTGCAACTGCTTTTTGTTACATATTTACACATGCGGGCACCACCATGTTTCCAAAGTCCGGTTGGCCTGAGCGCTCGGTCTACTGGAGCGGTTCCCGATCCTGGCGACGGTTTATTAGGAGAAAGATCTAATAGGAACCCGAGAGGCAATGTTTTCACCCAGACGGCGGTGGGTATGTGGAATAAACTGCCAGAGGCGATAGTGAAGGAAGGTACCAATACAGCATTTAAAAGATATGGATAGGTACATGGATGGGAAAGGTTTAGAAGGATAAGGGCCAACTGTGTGGACATGTGATCTATTAAATAACGGTGTCAAGGGATATGGGGTGAAGGCAGGAACGGGGTACTGATTGGGGATGATCAGCCATGATCACATTGAATGGCGGTGCTGGCTCGAAGGGCCGACTCCTGCACCTATCGTCTATTATCTATTGTGACGAGCGTAGATGGGACATCTTGGTTGGCATGGCCATCCCACCCATTACAAAATCATATACAGTGCTTAAACTAAGTGATGTGATGTAAACTTCAAAACAAATCAGTGATTGATCCTGTACTTGGTGAAGTGGTGGCCACTACAATGTGTCGGCTAGATAAAACTCAATTGTCATCTCTGCGTGGCACTTGTAAGGGAAAGAATAGTGAGGGCTAACGACTAGTAAATAGGGATGTGGATTGTGCTAACGTGGTGACAGGGAACCGCAGACAAAGCCTAAACGTAGACATGGGAATGGAAAGCAGCACAGATGACACACAGGTTTCAGGAATGTTATTGTTTATGTTATAGCGTGCGCCAATCCTTGAAACAGAAAATCGAATCCAATGCCAACTAAGTTAGACTTGTGGATAATCATTTTATTCTGTAACCAAAACCCAGTTTGTAAAAGTTCCAAAGATTTAATTCCAAAATTTAAGCAGTTTTGTACAAGAGACAAAGGAATGTGCTATAGTGGCATTTTGAGTTAGACATTTGTCACAGATGGGGGAAACATTTGGAAATATTTTATTCAATCTGGTTTTCGAGTAATATAATCTGTGTAAAATTTTAAGTTGAATTAGGTTATGTCTTAACATTTCGGGTCGAGTCTGACGAAGGGTCTCGACCCGAAATGTCGCCTATCTCCTTCGCTCCTTAGATGCTGCTGCACCCGCTGAGTTTCTCCAGCCTTTTGTGTACCATACGTTATGTCTTGCATTACTTGAACATTTATGTACAAATAATTAAAAAAATTCCCATCTGTCGTTCGGGATTTTTATCAATAACTCTTGTTCCCAGTCCCTTCTAATTGCCTCTGTCGTTGGTGTTTCTATATTTAAAATTATATTATATAAATATGATATGAAATTGCTTGATTCTGCCTTTCTATTCATTCCTTCCTCTAATAAATCTGTGGTTAGAGTTTGATATCCTTGTATATATTTTTTCAAATAATCTTGAATTTGAAGAAGTTATTGAAATATTGGTTACTTGTCAAGTTATATTTTAGTAGTAATTGTTGGAATGATAAAAGTTTTCCCATTTCATACATATCTCCAATCGTTTTACAAAACTATTCAACACAAAATTGAACCCCAATACAGAACTGATTATCTTTGGAACAATGGAAGAGGGACGTAAATTAACTACGTTCCAAGAAGCTCTTCTTAATTTTGGTTTAATAACAGCAAAAAAACATACTCAAATTCTGGAAAAACGCAACCACGCCAACGTTCAAAATGTGGATTTCAAATATGTCGGAAACGCTACATCTTGAAGAAATGAGATTCCTCCTATTAGGCAAAGTAGACCAATTCTTAAAGATTTGGTCTCCTTTTATCGACTTTTTACAAGCATATGGTGCAACATAACATAACCGTAGAAATTAAATGGTTCGGAACCGGATGACGGATGGGTAAAGATACGAAATAGGTATCTCTCTCCTAATTTATTTTCCCTCTATTTTCTCTTTTTCTTTCAATCTTCTTAGCTTTCTATCTCTGCTCTGTCTCGTTCACCACCTGTTTCTACTCACTTGTCCATCTATCTCGACACCCTTTATTTCCCTTTTTCTTTTGCTGCTCTTTTATTAATAAATTAAAAATAAGGTGTACAATAATGGTAGTGTGTATGGATGTTTTAGGTACTTGGGTACCGCACTACTGTACTTACTTCTAGCAAACATTTATAATAAATAAATAAATAAATGACCAGTTTGGTCGCCAGGTCTTTCTGCTACCTCCGTTCTGTCATCGAGACCTGGTTTCACAGTTAACCAGGTTTTTGTATAATCTTGACAGCTGAGAATGTAAAAGCTGTGCCAAAGCCGGGCTCAGGAGATCAACTTTGACTGGCCAGCACGCACCAGTTTTAATAAACCACCCGTTACTTCGAACACCAACTCCACGTGGCCTTTCCATTTGGGCCGTCAGTGGCCAATAGCTCATTCTATTAGATGCACGGTCACCAAGAGGCACGTTATTAAATACTTCCTGTCAAAAGTAAAATCAGTGAAGAGATTGCGTGCAGATCAATGAAACTATTAAATGGTTCTGTCCTGCTTTAATGTCATTGTTTAATCGTGCGTGTTCCATTGGCTGTTGCGTTAATAACATTTCACTGCACTGCCAATGTCACATTTCTTACACTGTCAGTATTACTTGGATATTTTAGACTTTCTTAGTTGAAACGTGAAGCCAAAGCAAATAGCATAATTTCCCAACTGGCCTTAAAATGTAGACTTACCTCTACTGCTACTCCACTGTACCCTGTGGGCTTTCCGTCAGATCCTCTGCATATTCCATGGCGGGTCAGTGTCAGATTACACATTTCACAACTGTGCCACCTATTTCCCATGCCACCAGTTATTTACTGAGATTATGGGAAAACTGGATGAAGTGCTTTACCCATTTGGGAAAGGTGCCAGTTCTTCTCACCCTCGTGTGCCCCAGCCAAAGTACCAAGGAAAAGCACTGCCGTGGATGGTAGAAAGATGGAGAGCCGTCTGAAGAAGATTTTCAACCTGAAACGTCACTAGTTCCTTCTATCCAGAGATGCTGCCTGTCTTGCTAAATTTCTTTAGCATTTTGTATCTATCTACTGTGGATGGTGTCTGCAGAGCATGGAGGAATGTACCTACTCTTACAATCAGAAAAGGGACAAGCAGTTCATTCAATCTTGCAAGCTTAACCCATCTTCCAATTAGACCAAGGCTGATCTGTGTCTCACATACCAACTCCCACTTACCCAACATCAGTTGATTTTTGTAAGCATCCAGTTTTTTTCAGAAGAGCAAGTTCATGGCTTCTACTAAACCTTATGTTTATTAATTGCATAATTTCATCGACTTCCTTCTCTCCTGTTCACAATCTGTCACATCCCAAAGAACAAAACCTCTTTTCCACCACTTTATTCAGACTAGTTTCAAAGTGGAACAGCTCGTCATATTCCATTTGGGTGGGGGGGGGGGGGGGAGGAGGGGGAGAATATCCATGTGGGTAGCCCGCTGCCCAATGGTACAAAAAAAATTAACGTTCCAATTTCAGGTAACCCACCCGCCGTGGTCTGTTCCAGTTTGTTCCTGCACCCGATTCTAGTTTATCACCACTGTTATAACCAGCTCCAAGTTTAATTTAGTTTAGAGATACCGCGCAGAAACAAGCCAAGTTTGCGCTGACCAACAATCCCTGTACACTAACACTATCCTACACACTAGGAACAATTTACAATTATACCAAGCCAATTAACCTACAAACCTGTATGTCTTTGGCATGTGGGAGGAAACCAGAGCACCTTGGAAAAGCCCACCCGGTCACGTGGAGAACGTACAAACTCTGTACAGACAGCGCCCGTAGTCAGGATCGAAACTGGGTCTCTGGCGCTGTGAGGCAGCAACTCTACCGCTGCTCAAATTAAAGTCTTCAGAATTTCAATGAACCTGGCCTCTAGAACCTCTAGTTGTACAACCCATCTCTGAGAGAAAGGACTCAGAACACATTAAGGCAACATAGCAATAATCTGATTACAGAAACGTTCTACACATTTATTCTCACAGCCCAAATGAAAATAAACCAAAAAAATTGAAAATTAACAATGCAATGAAGGAATCACAAACATCAGGCACTGCTGCCTGAAAACACAATTTAAATAATTTTAAATATATCCTATGTTATTTAATTACTACAAACACTTCATACAATTTTTATTTCAACAAAGTCCCCACAAACAGAAACATAAAACAGGAATGGTTTTGAGAGCGGGAGAGCTAAAGTGGCGTGGACTTTGCAAAAGAAGTTGATTACAAATTTCAATTTTAAAGAGGTAGATCAATTTTAAGTTGAGAACAGAAATGGATGCATGTGAAAAATAGTATCTCCCCCCCACAGCGTTCAAGTCAAAAATTTATCCATAAAATTTACAGTAGAAATCGAGAGAGTCTCTCGAGAGGAAGAGGCAACTTTCTCGGAGGTGAAAGGGAGAAAGAAGTGTGGTGGCAGGACAATAAAGTCAAACTAAACTCACCGTTTAAAGCCCCAAGATTAAAAAGGAGAACTGCAGCAGTGTTTCTGGGCATGGGACCTGGTGAAGACCATTTTGGTAGCACTCATGTGCAACACACACACACTCACACACACACATTCTTGATACACTTACCATTCAAAATTGCATCTGAACAATTTTACAGTGGGAAAGAGAATGAGGGAGAAGTCGGGTGCACAGAGACAGTCTTGCACAAACATTCTCCCTTTCGACCATAACAGTATAAGTAATAAATCTTTTAAAATGGATATTCTCCCCCCCCCCCCCCACCCCTCCCCCCCAAAAAAAACATTAGAAACAACAGACAGGACCGAATGTCAGGCCGGCCCGGTGACAATAGACAACTGTCTCTGTTATTTCAAAGGATACTTCTTTGTGAAGATTCATAGTTCCATTTGTTGCTTAGGTGACCATGCAATGGCCTGTGGCCTGGTAGTTTGTAATAATAAAAAAATCTCAGATTGACAAAGTGCATGCCAAATATGGTCTCTTTGTCTTCCAGTCTTGTCCATAGGCTGCACCTTTACAAAGGTTCCGGTGCTTCAACTTAGAGTTGAAGCATCGTTATTTTTTTAATATAATGCGTCGTGCCTGCAGAGTATGGTGTCAGCTGACTGGAAGCCGGGCTGAAGCAAACGCGGCAGATGTGACACACATTTCTGGGGCCACCTCTGACCCAGCTCGACCCAATTTCTTGGACCCAGTTGAGCGGCAAGCTGGGTTCAAAGTCTGAGCTTCAGGTCAGTCGAGGAAAGACAGAGTAACGAGGATGTTACCTCACCATCTTCAACGAAGAAACCTGAAAATTGAAAACAAACAAAAACAAAATAATGTATATACGGAGATGCTGGATTCTTGAACAGGACACAAAGCGCTGGAGGAACTCAGCGTGTCAGGCAGCATCTATGGAGGGAATGGACAGAGATGTTTCCGTTTCAGGTAGGGATCCTTCTTCAGTCCGAAGGGTCCTGACCTAAAATGCCACCTGTCCATTCTCCCCTCAGGTGCTGCCCGACCTGTTGAGTTCCCCCAGCTCTGTATTTGGTGTAAAACACTTTTATAGATGTAACTGCTGCAGCAATGATCATAGATGTGGGAAATTGTCACTCCTTTAACAGTCTCCCCTAATTGTCCATTCTGTCCAAGTATTGTATTGTATTGTAAAAATGTCAGATGCTGCCTGTTCCACAGAGTTCCTCCAACATTCATGTCAAGTTTTCACCTTCTTCCAATTGTTCCTTCTTTCTACCTGGATCATTTATCAAAGTCTTTTTTTAGTTAAAAGCCTTGTCATTTATAGCTTATTTTTCTATGGGTTGAACTTAGCTCAAGAACAGATTCAGCTGTGAACACTAGAGGGCCTAGTTTCACGGAAACACTAAAGTTCAGTTCAGTTTATTGTCACGTGTATCGAGGTACAGTGCAAAGCGTGCTATGTCTTGCGTGCTAAAACATAATATTTACTGCAACATAAAGTCCAGTAATGTCCAATTAAAGATAGTTAAATTAAATTTTAAAATTAGAATTAAAGATCCCTCTAAGGAGGTAACACATCTGCCAGACCCTCTGATTAACAGCGGACGGACAACTCTGCCTGGAGCTATCAGACTTGACTTGCATGACTGGACACAAGAGCAAACAGGGAAGGCCTGAAACTCAACTCCGGTCAAGCAGACTCCACTGCTGGGCCAGTATTCCCTGGGGCCATGGAATGCTGATATTGGGCAACTGAACCATCCTACCACAACTAGACACCAGTGCTCAACTGCCATCTATCTCAATGGTGACCCTCGGACTATCCTTGATCAGACTTTGCTGGCTTTACCCTGCACTAAACGTTATTGCCTCATCATGTCAATCGCTCGATTGTAATCATGTATTGTCGTTCTATTGTCTGGTTAGCGCACAACAAAAGCTTTTCAATGCATCTCGGTACACGTGACAATAAACTAAACTAACACCCGATTTCCCCATCAACAACACACTGATCTGTAAAAGGTTCCATTCTCAATTGGATGAAACTGCTGTTGCCAGAAGCACAGGCAATTTTTTTTTCTCCCCTCCCCCTCAACTGAGTTGATTAAAACATATACAAGTTTTCTAGTATTTTATCACTTAAAAAAAAATGTTTTTTTCAGCTTTAGGGGTAGCTTTTAAGTATACTTTGAATGTTCGATACAATCTTTTGGACAGTTGATATGCCTGGGAAGTGGTTTTAACCCTTTCTTGAGGTTCTTCTGGGGCAGGGTAAGACCGGTCAGTTTTGATTGTAAAGCCTCATGCCAGCTTCCCGATGCAAGATTGTTGCCAGAAGCCTGCTCAGGTAACATAGGTAATTTTGGCCAGAGAGCTCTTAAGATCACAACTTGTCTTTGAATCATGACTTTTCAGTTTTCTCTCCTGAACAGACAATGCTACTGTTTTGTAGTTAACAATGCAAACTTGTGAACCACAGGTATGACTGATGATATATTGAGCAATGTGCTACTTTCAATTGGTTTATTTGTAGTGCAAACCAGGGCATTGAAAGAGTAATGTGTAGGAAGGAACTGCAAGTTGCTGGTTTAAACCGAAGATAGACACAAAATGCTGGAGTAACTCAGCGGGTGAGGCAGCATCTCTGGTGGGAAGGAATGGGCGACGTTTTGGGTCGAGACCCTTCTTCAGCACGAAAAGTCCTTTTCTCCACAGATGCTGTCTGACCCGCTGAGTTACTCCAGCTTTTTGTGTCTATCTTCCATTGAAAGAGAACATGGGTTTTTAGCCTCATGACCACAAGGATATCTCAGAATCATTGCTTCACAAAGTGGCTAAGAATGAAGGCACCCTTCCCGCCCTCCCCCCCCGCCCCACTCTCAAATCACCCTGAAGAAGGGTCTCGACCCGAAACTTCGCCTATTTCCCTCGTTCCATAGATGCTGTTTCACCCGTTGAGTTTCTCCAGCACTTTTGTCAATTTCGATTTTCCAGCATCTGCAGTTCCTTCTTAAACAAAATTCCTTACTTAGTATTATTAGAGATGGAAGCATGATTACGTTTGAAAAGTAGAATTGCGATATTGTGAAGAGTTGGGAAGGCAAACATTCTAATTATTTAGTTTTTTGTGTTTAAAATACCTAAATAGAAACCAGGCTGTTTTTGTAACATTTTTGACTTACTTAAAACAAATGATCAACTTTGTTATATCTCATTACTCTGATCTTTAGAACTTAATCCACTGTTTACTTCTGCTGTTCAGTATTTAATCTAATCATACTAATGCCTTTTAATAGCCCTCTTTTTCAAGCAATTACGTTTGTTTTGGAGAAACTCATGAAATCTGCTTCAGCAATCCTTTGTGATAACGTCATGCCTTGAACAATGCAGAGGAAACATCCACCCCCATTCTTCCCTTTAATTATTAGTACAATCATAAAATTAGTCCTCCTTGTTACCGCCTCATTAACCTGTTTGAATTTAGAAAACCTGAGGTTGATAAAACATTCCTCAACCCCCACGCAACTTATTAACGTCAACAAAAAGAATGCTCACTTATCAAACCACCAGTAGGGGGCGACACGGTGGGGCATTGGTGGAGTGCGAGAGACCCAGGTTCGATCCTGACCACGGGTGCTGCCTGTACGGAGTTTATACGTTCCCCCCCCCCCCCCCCGTGTGGGTTTCCTCCGGGTGCTCCCGTTCACACTCCAAAGACGTACAGGTTTGTAGGTAAATTGGCTTAGTTAATATTGTAAATTATCTCTAATGTGTGTAGGACAGTGCTAGTGTGTGAGGAGCGCTGGTCAGCGCTGACTCGGTGGGCCGAGGGGCTGTTCCTGCATTATATCTCCAAACTAAACTGAACTAGCATCTGAGTGAATCCACTATACATCTATTCCACCTCTATCTCCACCCCAAGGGATATAAAACAGCTAAGTACATTGCAGCTTGTTGCATAACAACTGGTCTCGTTTGGTGATTTAGTTACCTGGACACCTTCTGCTGATGATCCCTGGTTTTCCTGGTCATCTTCCATCTCACTCTCGTTGCTATCAGTGACCACAGGAGCCCCACTCCGTGTCACGGCACCAGCTCTCGTTTCCTTGGCCTTCCCCAGGTATCTCTCCGACCGTGTCTGCTTGACCACGTTTGCTTTCCTCTGCCAAACAACTTTCTTGTTCTTCATGCGGAGGTACAGCCGTGGTGAATTCATGCCGCTGGTGGCTGAAGGCCGCTGTCTGGGGTTGGACTTCAACCTCTTTCCCGCCGCTGGTGATCCTTTAGACGACCGTACTGGACTTGCAGTCCTGGAGGCAATGGGTGACGTGCTGGGCTTCTTTGATTTTACCAAAGGTATGGACTTCATGCGCTGCTGTAACTTTGGTGTGGAAGAAACAGACTCAGTTTGCAAAGGACCCAACATCCTCCCTCTTCTTTTGCCCAAGAGAACCGGTGTACTTTGCAACTTGATCTCAGTATCTGCCGTTCTCCTGCGCTGGCCACTTCCCTTGTCACTGCTGGCCGGGGAGTGAGAGCTAGACCCTTTGGCGGGAGGCGAGGCTGGCTTCTTGGGACAACTGTAGGTTACGTGTTTGTTCAGGCTTCCCAAGTAAGTGAACTCCTTCTCGCAATAAGGGCAATTATGGCTTTCCGAGCTCCTGCTTTTCAACATGGCCTTCACTTTGGCAGTCGACCTGTTCTTCTGCGAGATGGCCTTCTGCACCAACTGGTTCCTTTTGTTTTTCAGAACATTCATTTTGATTTTGCTCATGGTGATTTTTGGCTTTGTCTCCGTTTCAAAGTTAAGACGTTTTGGCTGGCCCATTCTCCGGATAGTGTTCTGCTTGACCGGCTCCGCGGCCATTTCCCCGTTCTTCCGCCATATTTTCCTTTTCAGCGGGATGGCATTCTTCTTTGGGGTGTAGCGTTTCTTGTCGCTGGCGGAAGCACAGGCCAAGATGTGTTTGTGAAGGGCGGGCATGTTGTCGAAGCTCTTGCCGCACTTTGTACAGTGGATGGCCGTGCTGAAGGTCTGGGGGATGTTGTGTGCGGTAAAATTCACAGCTGACGACACTGCGCTGTTTGAACTACGGTTGTGATATTGAAACGGAGGGGGCTTGAAGCTAGGGTAACGTTGATTGAGACCCATACGGACATCAGGGCTCTTTGGTTTAATCCCGGATGCCATCACCTTTATTGTCGTATACAGCTCCTCTGTCAAGTCGCTGGAGTCATCGTCATCTCCCTCCCCCTCCTGTTGCTGAGGCTCCTGCAGCTGCGTGTTGCTCTCCCCGATGGTCTGGCTGAGGCAGCTGGTGGCCTTGTCTGGGTCGGTGAAGTTCTGGGGCCTCAGCATTCCATTTTCTAGCTCGATGTGCGTGCACTGTTGGTCCGGATGCAGGTCACTTTGATGATGCTGCAAGTTGCAAAGGAATGCAAACTCCTTCTTGCAGACGGAGCACACAAAGATCTTGCCCACCCCATGCAAAGACGAACGGTGCTCGGACAAAGCCTCCGCCTCTTTGAACAGCTGCACACAAAACTCACACTTGAACGGCCATTCTTCAGCATGAACCAACAAATGCTGGCCGAGATCCTTGATGGAAAGGAATGGAGTTTCACAAACATTGCACTGGAAACGTTTGGTGAACGTAGGCTCAGGTTTTTCCTCTTGTTCACTGGGCTGACAGCTTTCTGCATCCTCCTGGCTTTCTGCATCCTCCTGGTCTTCAGCGCAGTTTTTAATCAGCATTTCTGGAGGGGATTCTGGCTCAATGGTGGGCGGGTGGTTATTGCTCATTTCATGTTCGCTGTCCGAGTCTGGGTAGCCTTCATCTTTAACTTCTTCCTTAATGTTTATGCTGACCGGTGACAAGGCTGGAGTTATTGACTGTAGAACTTGGGTTACCGACTCTGGAAGGGGTGACGGTACGGAGAGCACTGGAGGAGGAGGAGAAGGAGCAGGTGTTGTTACAGGAGTCGGAGTTGCAATGGATGTTGGGGTTGAGGCAGGATTAGATGATACCTCTGCCTCCAGGCATGGCTGAGGGCTGTCCTCAGAGTCCTCTTTCATTGTGCCATTATACTCATTCAGAAGCACCTTTTCCAACACAGAGGTTGTTGGTTTCTTCTTCTTACTGCTGCATGAAACTTGAGCACCAACAACCCCCATTTCCTCCTTAACTTCATTTTCGCTGCACAACTTTTTATGCAGACTCAGATCCAAGATGGCTACGCCAGGCCCTTCCACTTCTGTTTTTACATCAGACTGCAGCTTAAAGCCACTGGACAGATCCAGAGGCTGGTGAGTGCAGAGATTAGCCAGAGGACGGTTACCTGCAAATTCCTTAGAGGTGGTTATTTTGCACATTTCAAGACTCATTGGACTGAGAGTTTCATCTCGGCTGGAGAGGCTCCAGGCAGGCGAGCTACTCTGGCTTTCGATTTTTGATGCTTTCAGGCCAGGTACACTTTCATTCCATATGCGTATAAAATCAGAGTCCTTTCCCGTGCTGCTCAGTACAGGACTATGCTGTGGGGAATTTGGAGGTGAACTTGTTCTCCTCTTGAATCGGCCAAATCCCATTGGTGCTGCTGTTGATGTTGAAGGGCCAACTGACCCATCTGGAAACAGGCCTGATCTGGGCGAGTTATTTTCTTGGATCTGGAGGAGCTGCTTCAGCTTGGAGGACAGGCTACATTTCTCCTGATGCCCACTCAAGCTGCCAGTGGTCTGACCAATGACAGGCTGACCACCAAACGGCGTGACCACTGGTGATATGGTCTCGACGCCAAGCTCAGTTTTCATCTTTGGGAAGGGAGGAGGGCTGCTGGTCCGCCTTCTTTTTGGACCTTTCAAATCGCCGTCTTTCACTTCATTCAGAAGAGAATGGGTGATTGGAAGTTGTGCTGTGGTCTTAAGATTCTGAGGCGATTCATCTGTCACGGGATACAGCATAGAAGGCAGCCCGAATGGATTTGTGCAAGCAGTATCCACCTCGATCACCTCACAGTTGCTGGTACTGCTGTTTGACTCAATCTTTCCATCAATATAGAAGTTCAGGTTCTCAGAGATGTTACTGGACACGTCCATGATGTACGCTTGGCACTCGTCCGTCTCCTCTTCCTCCTCGTCTTCCTCGTCATCTTCAGTTTCTGTGCTGGTAACATGGAGCCCACCAGCAGCCCTCGTTTGCTCCGACGTTGGATCCTGGTCTTCTGCAGAAACCTTCCGTCTCATCCTGATGCCCTTGGCCAAGAGGTGGCGCTCATGGATACGGCGCTGGTGCCGACGCAAGTTGGTGTAAGAACCAAAGGTCTTTTTGCACAGTTTGCATGGGTGTTGGATTTTTGGTTCACAACTCGTTAAGACAGAAGTGTCCGTATTTTGGACTGACGTCTCAGAATCAGTTTTCTTATAATTTTCCATAGCCGTTGGGCTCTCCAGTCTACTTGATGGATCAGAACTAATGTCAATTGCCGTCTTGTCAAAATCAAAATCATCCTTCAGGCGCTGATCGGACATGATCACTTTGAAGGTTGGCTTCCTCTTGGGCCCAGCTTCGTGACGCCGCTCATGCCGTCTCATGTTGATGTGAGTGCCAAAGGCTTTACCGCAATACCTGCACCTGAACGTGAACCCTTCTGTTGAAACATGGATGTGCTGGTGACGCTCCAGACCTTGCTTCGTGGTAAATCTGCGCTCACAATTTTTGCAGGGAAACATGTGGGTCTCTTCAACATCCTGCATCCCGTTCTGATCGCCTTTTGGTTTCTGCTTCAGAGATTTGATTGAAATTTTCTTTCTTGGGAGATTTTCAATAGTATTTTCTTCTGACATTGTCTCTGTCTCAAGGGACATCTGGAGGTCCTTTGGTTGAGGCAGAACCTTCTGTGAAACAATTCTGTGAACTTCTATTCTCTGCTCTGTTGAATTGGCTTCTGAGGCGCAAGGTTCATGCTTCTGAAAAGCTGATTAAAAGATGACAATTACTACAGGCAAACTTAACATTGTTACACCAGCATTAATCAATTTCTCATCTTTCATAAACACTCACATTTCAATTCTAGCAACATTAATAAAAATCAGTTCAATAAACCAAGTACCAGATTAAATGTTCCACCTTAACGTTGCAGATACCAAGTGGAAACTAGATGTTATAAGCAGGACAAGCACAATTAGTCCATTTATACTGTTTAAATGTGTTCAGGGAAGCAACCACAAGCCTGGATGAGTATACAGACACTGTGACATCAACACCGGAAATTGGAGGAGCAGCACCTCATATTCCGCTAGGGCAGTCTGCACCCTAGTGGCATAAACATTGACTTCTCCAATTTCCGATAGCCCTTGCTGCCTCCTCCCCTTCCCAGCTCTCCTTCAGCCCTCGGGCTCCTCCTCTTCCTTTATCCTGTCTTCTCCCCCCCCCTCCCCCCCCCCCCCACATCAGTCTGAAGAAGGGTTTTGGCCCAAAATGTTGCCTATTTCCTTCGCTCCATAGATGCTGCCGGTCCCGCTGAGTTTCTCCAGCATTTTTGTCTACCTTCGATTTTCCAGCATCTGCAGTTCCTTCTTGAACATTGAGTCTTTTAAGTTCCTTGGAACCATAATCTCCAAGGACCTTAAATGGGGGGCCACCATCGACTCCACAGTCAAAAAGGCCCAACAGGATGTACTTCCCGCGGCAGCTGAGGAAACACAATCTGCCACAGGCAATGATGGTCCAATTCTATACGGCCATCGTAGAGTCTGTCCTCACCTTCTCCATCATGGTCTGGTTTGGCTCAGCCACCAAGCATGACACCCGGAGGTTGCAGCGAATCGTCCGATCAGCAGAGAAGGTTATTGGCTGCAACCTTCCCTCCATTGACGAACTGTACACTGCAAGGGCCAGGAAGCGAGCGGGCAAGATCATCTCTGACCCCTCTCACCCTGGCCACAAACTCTTTGAAGCACCTCTCTGGAAGGCGATTCGGGATTGTCAAAGCTGCCACAGCCAGACATAAACACAGGTTTTTCCCTCGAGCAGTAGCTCTACTCAATAACCAAAAGTCTGTAGCCTCCTTTTGCTCTGGTATTTTATTTTATTCACATATTTAAACTATAATGTTTTATTAGTTTACTGTTTTATGTGTCATTCTTAATTGTTACTGCATGTCGTGTTGGTGCGAGCGGAGCACCAAGGCAATTACATTGTATGTGTACATACTTGGCCAATACTTATTCAATCATTCATTTATTAAAACCAGAATATGAGCAACACATAAATCCTTTTTTCAAAGTGATTTAGCTTGCTTCTATTCATAGGCAATTTGGAATATCAAACCATTAACTTAATGGTTAAACTTAGCAACATTATTAGGAAGCACGTGCACACTAGTTAAAGGCATGATGCTTATTTCCAATACAGCAACTGCGTATAATCAATTTGAGATGATGCTCAAGGATCAAGATACAAAGATGAAGTGCACTCCAGAGATGCTGCCTGACCCACTGAGTTATGCCGGCACCTTGTGTCAGTTTAAAGGACAATCGCTTGTTATTTGTCTAATGGAGACCACCTTAACTTAATAGACCACTCGGCTTTCATCACATAGTTTAGTTTAGAGATACACCTTCAGTGCTTCTCCTCAGCGGCTGTAGAAAGCACCTTGTCTGGCAACATCACAAACTGGTTTGGGAACTGCTCTGCCCAGGACAAGAAGGTTCTGCAGAGAGTAGTGTGTTCGGCCAAACGCACTTTGGGAACTACACTCTCCCCCCTGCAGGACCTATACGCCAAGAGGTGCAGATCCAGAGCAAGCAACATTATGAGGGACCCCTTCCACCCCAGCAAAGGACTGTTCCAGCTGCTACGGTCAGGCAAACTGTCATGCTGTGAAAACAGAGCGGACTAGAGGGAGTTTCTTCCCACAGGTCATTAGGTCTGTAAACTCTTATCTCACCAGGGACTCATTTACTGTACCAATTTACTGTTGTGTTGTGTCTTCTTAAAATTGGTGTTTTTTTTGTTTTTTTACTAACATGTAAATACTGATTCTGTTCTATTCTGTTCTGTAGTTTTTTGCACAATCCGCAGGCATTGCTACTTTCATTTCACTGCACATCTTGTATGTGTATGTGACAAATAGACTTGACTTGACAGCGTGGAAACGGGCCCTTC
This sequence comes from Raja brachyura, assembly GCA_963514005.1. Next base: position 32,742,002 of record OY740811.1, read on the forward strand.
GGCCCATCGAGTCTGCACTGACCAGCAAACCCGCACACTATCCTACAGACACACCAGGGAAAATGTACATTTATATCAAGCCAATTAACCTACAAATCTGTACGTCTTTGGCGTGAGGGAGGAAACCAAAGATCTCGAGACAGGGAGACGCACAAACTCCATAAAGACATTAGCACCCGTTGTCAGGATCGAACCCGGGTCTCTGGTGGTGTAGCATTTAACTTGGCAAGCTAAATACTTTTGAAGTGGCACTGCTAAACACTAATCATTATGTCTCATAAATATTCAGCCTGCACATGTAGTCCCAGCTACTGCTGCTGGCTCCACTTTGCTTGCTGGATTTACATATTGAGAAATGATGGAATCCTCCGAGTATTTCTTGTGTGCAGTGCCAGAAGACCGCAGGTAAAATTACTTTGGAGAGAACTTATCAACCTCTATAATTGATGCAGCCATTTTGTAGGCATTGACAAAGTCCAAAAACAAAATGAATGTGTGCGTGGATAATTATAGGTAACAAGGAGGCACAGAATATCATCCTGAAAGGTATCATTAAGATCGACACAAAATGCTGGAGTAACTCAGCGGGTCAGGTTGCTGGAGTAACCAGGAGTCATTAAGATTTCAGTAAATTCTAATTCATGTGGTACCCTAATTGAACTATAATTTTAGCAAAGCAATTATATTGTCCACCTTCCCAACTTGGGGGTGTTTCAGGGGTCAACATTTGGAACTGATGCCACTTTGGTCATTCATAGATAGTCGTATGAAGAGTCTCGACCCGAAACGTCACCCATTCCTTTTCTCCAGCGATGCTGCCGGACCTGCTGAGTTGCTCCAGCTTTTTTTTTGCCTGTCTTTGGTCAATTTAGGTTTGTGCCGGTGAGAACAGTTGAAGCAATCTAGGATGAAGCATTTCTGGGCAACATTTGGGCACAGTGTTAAAAAACAATTTTCCCATCTGCAATGCTGCATTAATAAACTAACATGCATCGCTGACAGTATTGGTTATGCAATCCAGCATGAAGTTTGCTAAATAAACTTAGCTAGAGTTGCTGCCTTACGGCGCCTGAGACACTGGTTCGATCCCAAGTACGGGTGCGTTAAAAAAAACTGCTGATGCTGGAAAAATCAAAGGCAGACAAAAATACTGGAGAAACTCAGCAGGTGAGGCAGCATCTATGGAGAGAAGGAATAGGCGACGTTTCGGGTCGAGACCCTTTGGGTCTCGGCCCGAAACGTCACCTATTTCTTTGAAGAAGGGTCTCGACCCGAAACGTGGACCCGAGACCCTTCTTCAGACTACAGGTGCTATCTGTATGGAGCTTACTATGGCCGTGTGGGTTTTCTCCGGGTGCTCTGGTTTCCTCCCACATTCCAAAGAATGTTTGTAGGTTAATTTGCAGGTTTGTAGGTTAATTTGTTTCTACATATTGACCCTTGTTTGAAGGATATAACTGGTGTACGAGTGATCGCTGGTAAGCGCAGACTTGGTGGGCTGAAGGGCCTGTTTCCACGCTGCCCCTCCAAACTAAACTTGAGCAAATAAAGTTGTGTTAGAGAACAGTCATTCTGCACGTAATTGCGAATCTCAACATTCAGTTGCAAATTTGATCAATACTGTACTATTAAATATCCAGTAGATGAAAGAAATGTATTTAAAACATGCAGAACAAACTTCTTTGTTTGAACAAGCCAGATTGGTTCCGCTTACAACACTGTGTTTATGCAGCATTTCAGGCACAAAGACTCTCTTTCTAACGTTACAAGTTAATCAACTGCTTCAGATTGTAACAAGGAAGTAACCCCGATAGGAAAATAGATATTAGTTCATGACGCAATTGTCAAAAGAAGTGGTAAATAAATGTGCAGAGTCTCAGCCTTTCTCATCACAAAACTGCAATACATTTTGAAACTGTGGCTGGTGGCTGGCAGGGTATAGACTGTGCATGGATAACACTGGTGCCAACAACTGAAAGGCAATCTCCTCATGTCCATCCTTGTGGTCACTCCTGACTGAGGGTTGATGCACACACTGGCTGATGCTGGACAAGTCGTGACAAGCACTCACTCCACGGGACGGGAAGGACTCAAACATTCCATTCTGGTACTTGCTATTTTATTCTGTGTAGGAAAGAACTGCAGATGCTGGTTTAAATCGAAGGAAGACTCAAAATGCTGGAGTAACTCAGCGGTACAGGCAGCATCTCTGGACGTTTCGGGTCGAGACTCTTCTGCAGTATGAAGCACTCGGGTTGAGACCCATCTTCAGTCCGAAGAAGGGTCTCGACCAGAAACGTCACCGATTCCTTCTCTCCAGAGATGCTGCCTGTCTCGTTGAGTTACTCCAGCATTTTGTGTCTATCTGCTAATCTTTTCTATCCAGTTACAGTGTGTAAAAAACATTTGGACCTTAGGGGCAGCACGGTGGCACAGCGCCAGAGACCCAGGTTTGATCCTGACTACCAATGCTGTCTGTATGGAGTTTGTACGTTCCCCTCGTGACCTGCGTGGGTTTACTCTGGGTGCTCCGGTTTCCTCCCACACGCCAAAGACGTACAGGTTTAAATGGTTTCTTGTAAAATTGTAAATTGTCCCTAGTGTGTGTCAGACAGTGTTAGTGTATGTACTAGTGTCATCAACTCCTGTACAGAGTTCTGTCACAGGGTCAAAGGAACCCAGGGCGCCTAAAGAAATGGTTCAATGACTGTATCAAGGACCAACTCCAGCACGCAGGCCTAGCCCCAAAAGGGCTGGAAACCCGTGCCAGTGACAAGACTGGCTGGCGTACGACCACTAGGAAGGCGGTCAGCAGTTTAAGATAACCGCCAAAACCGACTAGTTAGTGCCAGAGGCAGGAGAAAGGCTGCAGCCCTAAATCCCCCCACAGCAGCCTTGATGTTGCCCCCACTGCTCCCTCAAATTTCAAATGTTAATTAATTTGTGGGTGGAATTCCCCAAAGTTATGGCAGCAATTTAGAAAGTAAGTTGTGAAAAAATAATCTCCATCGATTGAATTGAAGGGGTGAAAAAATGGAGAGGGTGGCGCCTGCAGAGAGGAAAGGGGGGGGGGGGGGGGGGCAGTCCTTCCTTGCCAGTAGCCTTTGGGGAAGATATTGTAAAATTAATGGACAAACAATTACAAAGAATGATTTGGAATAGGCAATGCAATTGCCTATTTCCTAACCAAAAATAGCATGAGTAGACATAGAGCGAACGCTGGGTCAATCTGGTAAATGTGTTGCCACATGTGGCAAGCACATGCTGTCCAAGCCTATACATTGAACATCCATTAAATTAAACTCCAGATACAGTTTATTAGAAACTGTTCCCTATCAATACAGCAGTTCAAACTAAATGCCTCAGGAAAGGGAAGCGGGGACAAAAAGAAATGTTTACCATCGTGTAATGCTCGCCAATTAAAACTGGGTGGAAAATAATGAACACTTTACGGTACTTCCCGTTCTTAGCTGGTACCATGTAATGTCATTTCTCTAAACAGTAACTGATTGCAGGCACACCCATTCTCAAAGACCATTGTAGCCGGTGTTACTCAATTCTCTGCATTTTCCAATAACTGCAGCGCTGAGACTGTAAAAGGAAGTGACACTGCAGCAATTGGACACCTAGTTCTTGCAAAACAAAGGCACTTTTCAGATGCATGTAACTGAAAAGTAATTCATCCAACAGTTTACCTTTGACCATTTGAACCAATAAGTGAACCAATAACCAGTCCAGATTAGTTAGCGATCTTAACTACAGAGGCAAAGGTCACTTTGATGCCATTACTCTACAAGATAATACTCCACACCACACACACACTTCAAAGCATGTTAGGATTTGTATGTGGTAAATAAGAAAGACGTTAGTGAAAGACATTACAAGGTGGACAAAAATGCTGGAGAAACTCAGCGGATGAGGCAGCATCTATGGAGCAAAGAGTTGAGACCCAAAACGTCGTCTATTTCCTTCGCTCCGTAGATGCTGCCTCACCCGCTGAGCTTCTCCAGCATTTTTGTCTACCTTTGATTTTCCTGCAGTTCCTTCTTAAACAATGAAAGACATTAAATCATTGGAATATAGAAATCAACTTTGTGTGTGGCAATGCAATTGCCTATTCCAAATCCTTCTTTGTAATTGTTTGTTATGAACCACTTGCTAGTGTTTGAACTCCATGCTCCCATTATTAAATCCATGAGGTTTTCAAATAGCCTACACACCTTTTTCTCCCACCACGCTTGGTGTACATACATTCCACCCAAGCTCCGTTTCCCCCTTTTAAATCTGCGATATTGAGTTCTCTTAACTTTCCTTATTCCTTTCTCAAAATACATCATTTCATGCACAGGATCTCTTTACATTTTACCAGCCTGATTCATCTGAGGTTTATCAACATTCTCATTTAGTACATACTTGTCGAAGGTATACGGGAAACACCAAGGACCAAATCCTTGCTAACTGTCACCTTCGCTGTGGTCAGAAAACATACCTACACTAACTACTTGTGTGACGAAAGGCCACAATGGAAGGGAACCATGTGGACATTGGTACGATACATCTTGCACTAAAAGTTGGAGCTAGATCCGTGCACTGTGGACGGCTTGATTGTATTCATGCAGTCTTTTCTCTGACTGGATAGCATACAAACAAAAGCTTTTCGCTGTACCTAGGTACAGTGAAATAATAAACTAAATGTATATCATTGGCATCTGTACAGCATGTCCAAATAATAATGATGAATAAAGGGAAGACGGTAGAAAATTAGGGAACACATTCATTTCACACATTCAGTTCACTCGCTCCCTCAACCATGATAGAACAATATTAGCAGCAACTTTGGATTTACCTTGTTTAAGTCCTTCCTCAATTTCTAATTTCCGCCGTCGTAATTTCTTCCTCCCTGAAAGTACAATTAATAAAATCAGGAAATAAATCAAGAGATTATCACCCACAGATTCATAACATTCTAACGTGGAGTTATCAGTTAGAAGGGATAGTTGACGGTGCAGTTGACTCCAGAGGGAAAAAAACAAACCTTGTTATCTTAACGTGTACCCTTGGTATTCCTTATTTTGATCTTAGTTTAGTTTAGAGATACAGCGCGGAAAACAGACCTGTCGGCCCACCGAGCCCACACCGACCCCTGCACATTAACACTATACTACACACACTAGGAACGACTTACACATAGACCAAGCCAATTGACCTACACACCTAGGTACGTGTCTGGAGTGTGGGAGGAAATGGAAGATCTCGGGGAAAACCAACGCGGTCACAGGGAGAACGTACAAACGTACAGACAGCACCCGCAGTTAGGATCGAACCTGGGTCTCTGGCGCTGCAAGCGCTGTAAGGCAGCGACTCCACCACTGCTCCTCCGCGACTGCCCTAAATCTGAATCAAAAGGGACCCTCCTCCCTATACGTTCCTAAACAGTAGTCAATCTTTCTGCAAATGGGCCATGGTCTGTAAACCGTACCGCGCTCACTTGTATTTTGCAGAATCTGTTTTTCCAATTCATGGTCCACACATGGACTCTGGTGGGGTAAGGCTCGGGTTGACCTTTGACGCAGTCCCCATACACTCCTACTGATTAGTTCATAAGTTGTAGCAGCAGGATACACCATAGAAAGCATCCTATCTGAAGAAGGGTCTCAACTTGAAATGTCACCCATTCCGTCTATCCAGAGATTCTGCCTGTCGCGCTGAGTTACTCCAGCATCTGTGTCTATCATGGATGAATGACAGCTTGGTGTTGTTCTGTCCAAGACTTTGCGGAGTTGTAGAGTGTTGTGAACGCAGCCCAGACCATCACGTGAATCAGCCTCACAGCATCAGACAGAAGATACAAAACCTTGAAAGCACATTTCATCAGATTCAACAACATCATCTTCCATGCTGTTAACAGACTCTTAAAATGACCTTTCCTGATCCTGATCTGCCAATCTCCCTTGTTGAATACTTTGCAAGATATATGGCGGCAGCTATGGCAGATCAAATGAAGCACACTGTTTATGTTCTCTTTTGCACTGATGTACTCATGCATGGCACGATTTGCCTGGTTTGCGTGCAAAGTAAAGTTTTTCACTGTACCTCTCACAAGTGTCAGTGAGAACAAACCAATGCCAACACCGGCAATTTGCTGCCATTAAGAAATCCATCAATCTGAGGTAGACGTCAATGATGTTATGGGAACCATACTGCAAAAGCACGCTGCAAGTTATAGCACGACTCATTAGTACAGTGATGATTGGGATTTGTGTTACCTACCTGCCGACACATCATCATCATTGGCGGTCACTGGAAACGAGTATGACCGTCTTCTCCTCTCCATAGGGTCATCTACTTGTGGGTCTGCAGATGTCTGTAGAGGCCAATCCGCGATCCACAGTCCTTGGTGCAACGTGGGCAGTGGAGACTGGCGGTGGTTGGTAGACGTCGAGCCCCCTTCTCTCTCTCCTTACGGTGCTGTTGCTTTGTCTCTGCAGCACGGCGGAGTTCCATTTCGTGACGTGCAGCTCCTCCCTGCATGGATTCCCTCCGGGAGCGCCTGTCCAGTGCAATGTGCTCCCAGTTGCTTGATGTGATGTGCAATTTCTTCTGACTGTTCTTGATATCCGACACAACAGCTTACACACTGAGTATTTATACTTTGATGGCTCAGTCCCACCATGTCTTGAGAGGCATCTACACTATCATATAGATCCATCTTTTCCCAAGCTCACCGTCTTTAAACTAACAAACGTCAGATCAACATGAACTGGTCCACTCTTGTGAAAATCAGAATCAAAAGATTGTCAACGCTGTAAAAGCGTTTATAAATTGTCATAATTTGATCAACCAATATCAACTCTCCTAAAAACACTTTTATTTTATGTTCAAGGAGGAACTGCAGATGCTGGAAAATCGAAGGTAGACAAAATTGCTCGAGAAACTCAGCGGGTGCGGCAGCATCTATGGAGCGAAGGAAATAGGCAACGTTTCGGGCCGAAACCCTGAAGCTCAAGATTGAACTAGTCTGGAAACAGACGAGGAACTCATTATGAACCACGGCCTCAAAGGCCTGTCCCACTTACGCGATTTTTTTCAGCGACATGCCGGCTCCCGTCATAGGTACGACTCTTTGGGCGTGCCTGTATGGTCGAGGGTAGTCGCCCAAAGAGTCGTACCTTTTTCTGGTCGCCGCTGGATTTTCAACAAAATTTGCGTAAGTGGGAGAGGCCCTTCACTCTAATGTGGGGACGGCAAGTTTGGAAAAGATTGTAATCATCGGGTAAGTGGCGATGCCCTCCTTGCTTATCACCATCCATCAGGGCCTTTCTCCTGACAAAATGTTTGAAGCAGAGTCTCGTATAACCTCAATCTGTTTCATCAAAGAGACATGAGCGTCCCCCATTACAGCACTCTGGACCCAGACACTGGCAACTAGTGGGTTAAGGTTCAGGTGAGATTGGTCAAACTGGAGGTGTTTTCTCAGGAGTATCAGAGACTAAGGACAGACCTAATCGAAGTTCTAAGCCATGCAAAGCAGAAAGTTCAAACTTCGCTTTTTTAAACTCTTAAGAAATACTAATTTTAATTAATATCGCAACGTTCAAGAAACATTAAGACAGGTCCATGGATATGATTAGAGGGACAGAGGAAATGCAGGCTAGTGGACTACAGTAGATGGGACATGTTGGTCGGTGTGGGCAAGTTGGACCAAAGGGCCGGTTTCCACACTGTATGACTCTGTGACTAATAACACAAGACCATTCTATTATTCTGTCAATCACTACCATTTCTTTTTAATTTAAGGACACCCGTTCTCATTATTTTATATTCATCATCCTCATGTGGGTGGATTAATATAATTTGCTTTCCCTCGAGCTAGCACCTACAAAATCTGTTCCAAGTGGTGCCTTTCATAAACAGCTGTCAAAATGTGTCTGTTACAGCTTGAACTAATTTTAAATTTGCAACTCATTTCACTTTCAATATAACCGCACTGATATTTAAAAATGAAAACGCAACTAAAACGGAGCACAGTACAATGGAACATGATTAATAAAAGTCATCAAATGTTACCGAAGTGTAATGGCTGACATTTGAAGCATGATTAAACCGTACTGCTTTGACAGCAAACAGCACAAAACAATCTAGGAGCATGCCTAGCTGCACAGGGGGTGGGTGCTACGATGTTAGCACGACACCCTTTGGAGCTGATGCAAAAAACAGGACTGCTTGCGCTCAGAAAGAATAAAACATTCTTAGCGGGTGAGGCAGCATCTATGGAGCGAAGGAAATAGGCGACGTTTCGGGTCGAGACCCTTCGAAGGAAATAGGCGACGTTTCGGGTTGAGACCCTTCGAAGGGTCTCAACCCGAAACGTCACCCATTTCCTCCACTCCATAGATGCTGCCTCACCCGCTGAGTTTCTCCAGCATTTTTGTCTACCTTCAATTTTTGCAGTATCTGCAGTTCTTTCTTAAAACATTCAATGGAGATATCCATTAGAGAAGATTGTTTTATGACATTTCACCACTTTTTCAGTGGTGTAATATCATGTCATGTGCAATGACATTTTCAAAAATCAGACTATTTTAGAGTTTAGAATATCAAAACAGAAAATGGTGTAAACGTTCAGAGGTATCTTGCTCGTACAACACTAAGATGTCCGGATTAGTGGTTGTAAGATTGAATAGCTTTAGGTTATTAATTAGACACATCACACAAGAAGATTGTTTATTGGGAACAGAGAGACATAAATGGTGCAGATGCTGGAATCTGGAGCAGCAAGCAATCAGCTGAAGAAACTCAGTGAGCCAGGCAGCATCTGAACTGATGCAAGATTTTCACTGTAACAATTCCCAAATTATCCATGCTGATTTGTCTTACGGACAGAAGGTCATCTCCATCTTTGCAGTTACAACATTCATCTATGACGCAGAACATTAACGTAATTGATACAAAGTCTGTAGCAAATGTTGACTGTAAAGTAGCAAATTCCCTTGCCGATTTTCTATCGTTTCATAAATTCATTCAAAATGGAAATATCAAAATAGTTCCATAAATTTAAAAAATATATAGAAATGTATCTTGCCAGTAAAACTTAACACAATATTATGCTAACATGGCTAAAAGCTATATCGAGCTTTGTACTGGGTATACACTTCTAGCTGGTGCATTGCAAATGTATTTTCATAAACCCATACTTTGGTGCTAGAAATCAAATAAAAATATTATGGTGGGATGTTTATGTAATAAATAAATCACAGTTTAACCTACAAATGCAAAGTGATACAAAGATACAGCTGGCATTGAAAGAGGGAGGAAATGCAGGGGTGAACAGCCATTCACACTAATCCTAAAGCTACAATTATCTGGATTATTCTCTCCATATTTCTACCTCTTCCAATGGAAATGTAGCCTTTATAACCAGTTCATGGAGAGAAAAGCTTTGGAAGGATATGGGCCAAATGCAGGTAGATGGGACCAGTAGAGATGGGATATGTTGGTTGGCATGGGCAACTTGGGCCGAAGGGCCAGTTTCCATGCGGTATGTTTTTAAATAATGGATAAACTGCTGTAAAAGAAATTGACAATGGTGAAGGCTTCAAAAGGTTTCTGTAAAATATGGTGCAAACCAATTAACTCTGATCTCACAAAATGATCCGTTTTGCAAGAGAAACCAAAATAATTTGTTGAATTAATTTACTAAATCAATAAAAATACCCCAGATAGACACCTGGATGTCAGACAGCAAACAGGCAAGCGATGTGTAGAATCTAGTTTTGCTTAGATGTCGGCTCTTTATGAAATTGCTCATGTATTTTAGCCGTTGGCAAAATGATGTTCCAGCTGTTCACAATGCGGGTTTACAAACCATACATCAGTGATCTTGGTGTTAGGAAGCAGACCAAGTGCATGGCTTCCTCCAATCTGTAAAAACTAATTATATCAGATAACAGCTGTGACGCAATTATACTGCGTGATTGCAAGGGTTCGATGCAATATCTTTCATTTTTTAACATTAGTTATTTCTGGCTAATTGTACACAGTCCTTTGCACAACCGAGGACGCAGTAAATATGGAGAAAAGGAATAGGTGATGTTTCGAGTCGGGACCCTTTAGATACCGTTTCGGGTCAAGACCCTTTTTCAGAGTCAGGGAAAAGGCGAACGAGAGATAAAGATGGTACTTAGGACAAATGAGGTGAAGATATGTAAAAAGCAACAATAATCAAGGAAAGGTGGTGCCCACAATGGTCCATTGCTGGCTGTGGAGTAGGTGATAACGAGTCATACAGAGTGGAACTCAACGGGACGTCCACCTCAACTAGGGTGGGGGAGGGACGGGAAGAGGGGGGTTATTTGAAGTTAGAGAAATCAATATTCCTACCGCTGGGTTGGATAAGTAAAGACGGCAAGTATTTAATTAAGTACAACCAAGAGAAAACTAAACTTGACATGGGTTCAGTAAATGGAATCACACAGTGGGAACTCTTTTGCAGTTCTGCATTTCTTCAGTTGACATCGGCTGGGAAGTCGCAGAATGCAGCATTTAAAAAAAAGCAAGATACTGCAGATGGAAAATATGATGTTAACATTTTAGGTCAATGACCTTTTACTTGAAATGTTAACTTCATTTCTTCACATAACCGGTCAGGCAGCATGAGTACTTGTAGATGGACAAAAAAGCTGGAGAAACTCAGCGGGTGAGGCAGCATCTATGGAGCGAAGGAAATAGGCAACTATTTGGGTCGAAACATTGCCTATTTCCTTCGCTCCATCGATGCTGCCTCACCCGCTGAGTTTCTCCAGCTTTTTTGTCTACCCAATTTTCCAGCATCTGCAGTTCCTTCTTGAACATGAGTATTTGTAGACTTTTCTGTTTCAGATTATTAATTCACAACAGTCTTTGAGTTGAAGTTAATCAGAGGCTCAGCATGCAAAAGGCAATTTATTCAGAAAATCATCTTAACAAACAGAGGAAAACAGACATCAAATCAACTTCTTCCAAAGGAGGTAGGCTCATTACTCCAATAAATAGAGATTAGTTACCTATCAACGTGATCGATTAAAAATTAGTTGCTTCCAGCAGTGTCATCAAAGCTTGATTGATTTGGCAATTCCCCCATCACCTCTAATCTGTGTCAGAATAGCCAGTTTGTAACTGCGTGGCAGAATATCCACTGCTCAATAATGTAAAGGTAGCCATCATTTTTATGTTGTTTAATTACCTTGGTATAAAAAGACCAGGAGGTAGACAGGGTCTTAGTCCACAGCACAATCCAGAAATGTTGGGAGCGAGCAAGAACGCACCAAGATAAAAATTTTAAAAAATGAGGCTGCTGCTTCCACCTTGCACTCATCAGGCAACTGGTACACATTTTCTAAGCATGGGCAACATGAGTGTCCATTTATGGTTATAGGGTGTGTGTGAAAAAGTTGCTAGTTACAGAAATGATAGCATGATAATAAAACTCAATGAATTTCTGTGGCGTTTCCAAGGTTCAGACGTAAATGAGCGTTACCTTCTGTTTCACTGCCAGTAACTGATGAATGGAATCCAAATTGGACAAATAAAACTTTCTGTTTCAATTTGGAATTGCAAAAACATTGCGTCCATTGTGATTTATTTTATGTATACAAAATGACAGAAAAAGCGAACTTTCCTCAAAGAACAATATAACACGCTATTCCATGTGTGTTCTGTGGGGTGGAATTGGTGGGGAGCTGTTTGAACAATATACAGCAAAACCTTCTGGACCACAAACCACACCATGAAACACTGACCTACATCTACTTGCTGCAACATTTCACTGGCAGTTGTGACATGGTGTGTGCCTTGCAAGAATGGTCTTAGGCTAATTGCAGCACAAAGTTACTATAATTTTATAAATGAAGTCTGTGATAGAGATCAAACTCTTTTTAAAAAAAGGTTAAAATGATACTGGATAGCTACTATTCAGAAATATAATGTGACCCAAACTAGTATTAAATTGTTCAGGGTAGACATAAGTGCTGGAGAAACTTAGCGGGTGAGGCAGCATCAATGGAGTGATGGAAGTAGGCAACGTTTCGGGCCGAAACCCTTCTTCAGACTATTCACCAGTTAAATTGTTCACCAATGTACTGGGCAGACCTGCCTAAAGACAGACATAGGGTGCACTTTATGACAAGTTGTGGCCAGAGATCGAAAGGGTCAATCTCACCAACAACATGTCCATATCTGGAACAATGATCACTGGGACCAAGACGTCTGTTCCACCCAGAGTCAGTATTTCAATCACAGAAAACAAGAAACATTTAGACAGGTACATGGATAGGGCAGGTTGAGGGATGTGGGTCAAAAGCAGACAGGTGGGACTAGTGTAGAGGGGACATGTTGGCCGGTGTGGGTAGGTAGGGCTGAAGGGCCCGTTTCCACACTGTAGGACCAAATAAATTTCTCAATGAACTTGAACTCATCCTAAACACAACAGAGCTTGGGTTGCAAATAATAATAATATTGATAAAGCACATTAATGATTCAGCACAGAGTACAACTCCACGGAGAGAATACTTTTAATGATATCTGCCTAAAAGAGACTGATAATACAATAGAACTGTCAAATGGTGTCATTCATTTGATGCCCATTTATACAAGTATTTTCATTCATATTGATTCACAAGCACTGGCACATTGGTCAAATCCTAAAACACAAAGCCACGGTGCTGAGTTCACGGCAGGATCCCCGTGTTTCAGTGGTGTTGAGATCGTGTGGTTTAGTCAGGTCAACAGGGGATCTTGCAGGAAGGAACTGTAATTGCTGGTTTACACCATAGACACAATGTACTGGAATAACTCAGCAGGTCAGGCAGCATCTCTGGCGAAAAGAAATAGGTGCCGTTTTGGAGCGAGACCCTTGATCAGGTTAAGGTCAGGGGAGAGGGAATGCAGAGATGTCAAAAGGTATATAGAGCAAATTATTGAAAGATCAAAGCCAGCAAGGAAAGTTTTAGTCCACAATGGTCCATTGGTGGCTGTGGGGATGGTGATAACGAACAATAAAACAGTGAAACTCAGCAGGACGACAGTGAAACTAATACAATGACTAGGGTGGGGGAAGGATGGAGAGAGAAAGGGAAAGCAAGGGTTAGGAAGTTAGAGAAATCAATATCATAGCCCTGGACTGTAAGCTGTCTAAGCGAAATACAGTGCTGTTCTTCCAATTTGCATTTGGCCTCACTGACAGTGGAGGAGGCCCAGGACAGAAAGGTCAGTACAGGAAAGGGAAACAAAGTGTTTGGTCATATGTGATAGCAGCAGAATTAGGCCACTCGGCCCATCAAGTCTACTCCGCCATTCAATCATGGCTGGTCTATCCCTCCCTCCTAACCCCATACACCTGCCTTCACCCCATAACTCCTGACACCATACTAATCAAGAATCTATCTATCTCTGCCTTAAAAATATCCATAGACTTGGCAACTAGGAGATTGTGTAGACCAAGGCGGACTCAGCGAAGGTGTCCAGCGAAACGATCACCCAGTCTACGCTTGGTCTTGCCGATAAATAGGAGTCCACACCTGGATCAGCGAATACAGCAGATGAGGTTGGAGGAGGTGCACGTGAACCTCTACCTCGCCTGAAAGGGCTGTCGGGGCCTTTCACAGAGTCGAGGGAGGAGGTATAGGGACAAGCGTTGCTTCTCCTACGGTTTTAAGGCGAATCGGACTTGCGCAAAAATCTGATTTATGTAAGAGACTGGGGGACATAACCTTTACCTGTCGAGGTGCGTCTGTATCTCTTTAAAAATCACATACTTAAATCATTTTTAAAAAATGTTAAATCGAGTTTAACTTGTGCAGTTAACAACAGCAGTTGTGGTTTGTGGACAATCCTCCGAGCTTCTGTCGTGCTTGAGCAGATTGCAGGCAACAGCCTGTCACAAGTTGTAGACAGGACTTCATGGCCAGCAGAGATAATTTGGTCATGTCGATGCTTGCATGTATAATCGAATCAAATGACCATGGGTTAATGCTATCAGTTAGCTTACTCATGCTGCAATACACTGACATAAAGTCATTTTCAAGCTTGCCCTTGGTATAATTTACAGTTAGAAATTGATTCAACCACTATGGTTCCTGGACCCACGTCATCTGATTTAGTAAGATTACTAATCTGACACTAAATCGGGGTGTTATTGGCCAAGGCCTTGCGGCAATTAGTTTTCAAGCTGAGTTCACACATACCCTGACAGCCACGGAATACTTTCAGCACATTCTCAAAACGTTATTAATTTTGTTGGTGATCTTGGAAAACAGGAATGCACAACGTGCGGTGAACAACAGTCTGAAAAATGCATAGGATTCTTACAAACCACACTAACTAGAGACACACGACACCCATTAAAACACTGTGTTTAAGGAGGAACTGCAGATGCTGGAAAAATTGAAGGTAGATGAAAATGCTGGAGAAACTCAGCGGATGAGACAGCATCAATGGAGCGAAGGAAGTAGGTGACGTTTCAAGGGTCTCGACCTGAAACGTCGCCCATTTATAACGCTCCATAGATGCTGCCTCACCCGCTGAGTTTCTCCAGCATTTTTGTCTACCTGCAAAGCTGGTATGGTGTGTTTGTTATGTGACAAGCCTTCGTATGGACAGTGACTATAATGGTTAATGCACTATGCCAATAATCCAGGACTTCAAGTCCTAAAGTTAGCAAATTGTAAAATTTATGAATCTGGCCTTATGGATGGCATCAGTAAACAGTCAAAATAATAGGACAAAGAAATTCTTACAGCAATGTCATCTGGAGTAGAAAACAAAGCAGCCAACTCATGCTTGCCTCTCAAGTGACCTACCACCTTCCACACACAGTCTAGCCGACACACACATACATGCACCTTGCTATGCAGCAACAGCTGTAACAAACACAGCAAAACCGACATTCAGCTTCTCGGGCCAAGTAAACACTGAAAATAAAAGCAACCAGGTGACATAATATGATAAAACTTTATTCATTCAAATTGGTCTGCCAACAGTCACAACACACAAGGTACATGAAAGCTTGAAATTAAAAGTGAAAACAAAAAGAAAAAGACAAGCGACTGTTGTCTGGCTGCCGTGTGCACAGTGCCTTCACCGGAACAAATAAACAAACATACACAGACTTATCCCCTGGTCAGAGGATTCTAATAGCAGAGTGCCCCCCCCAGCCCCCCCATTCTCCCACCGCCCCTCACGGAAGTCCCCCTACGCCGGCTCCTCCATTGTTCTTCACGGCAGTCCCCCCACATTCACAAAACCAAAGAGAGACTGGCACTCAGGGTAGCTGGATTAGTGATGCAGGAGCCAGGCCTCATCAATTCAAGCTGTCAAGTTCCAAAATGCTCTTCCCAAACCTCATCAGTGCACTGCTTCTCTTTCTTCCTTTAAAGCGGACCCTCAGCAGCTTTTGTATTAACTGTGGTTGAATTTGAGTGCGCAGTCTCTGTGTTAGGAGCTTAGAGCCCCAGTTATATTCCAGAAAGCTGAGCACAATTTCGAGGCTGATATTTCAGTGTGCATCAAAGTACTTCTGCACTGCTGGAGGCAAGACATTAAACCAAGGCCCTCAAGGCACAAGAGATTGCCTTGAACTATTATGATGAGTGGCAGCAGAGATATTCCATAATGACTTGGCCAAAATGTATCCCTTCATCAACATTTAGTGGATGATTGGACCATAATGCCCTTGCTACTTATGGAAACGTATAGAAGGCAAGTTGCCGCTGCACTGTGATTTGGAAAGCTGGTGTAAGATGTGTTAAATCCATTCTTTTCGAATTACATCTTGATCACTTGCATAATATGTTGTTGTAGAAACCAGGAACTGCAGATGCTGGTTTACTTAGGAAAGACAAAATGCTGGAATAACTCAGCAGATCAGGCAGCATCCCTGAAGAACGGATAGGTCATTTTTTTCTTGGACGGTTTGGTAGCAAACTTTGCTTCACAATGATAACAAACTAATGTGAAATTTCATTCTATCAGTTACCATGTGATTGTAAGCTGATGACACCCATTTTGTGCAAAACTGCATCAAATCATAAATTATTATAGGCTATTAAAAACAAATTAAAAATATCTTAAATAGTCATACATTTAAAAAATATGCATTGAACAAGAGCAAGAAAATAGAATGAGTTGGAAATTAAAAAACCCCCAGAAAATGCAGGGATTAGACAGTTCAAAGACTTGTCACCAGCAAGGTGTAAGGACAGATCGATCTGAAATGTTAACCTGCTCCTTTTCCATTTTCAGGTACCCCCACCACCACAACCACCACAGGTTCCTTCCCCAGTTTGTCACCAGTCCACCCAGGTTCTCTCTCCCTTTATATAACTCCCCATCACCCAGTTAACTGAACTCCATATCGTACACTGCTTGGTTCCATCTGCCCATTATCTCTCTCGTATCCGTATATTCTTGCTACGTGTCCCAAAAGAAACTGAAAACTGCTCATTATACCCGATTTAGAAACAAGCCGTTACACAGGGAGAGCAAGAAATATCAGAGTGCAGAATATAGCATTGCAATGTTATAGTGCTATATTTACAAAGCGCAGGTGAAAGAAAGTACAGGGGCCATAATGCACAGGTTTGGACATCTGGGCTGTACCCGTAGTTTATGAAATCTGTTCAGTCGTTTCAGGGACAAATTAGTTCCTGAATCAGAATCAAAGCTTTGTGTTTTTGTCCAAAAGGAGATGAGAAGAGGGAATGACTGGGGTGTGAGCGGTCCTTGATTATGCGGGTCGCTTTTGCAATGGATGGAGTGGATGAGGTGGGGGATGAAGGGTGGAAGGTAGATGGTTTGCACGATGGAAGGGGTGCATTCATGACCCCCTGCAATTTCTCACAGTCTTGGGCAGAGCAGTTGCCAAATGAACCTGGAAAAGAAGCTTTCTACAGTTTACAGTCAAGAGTCTTTGAAGATATTTGAGACATAATTATAAGTACTGCGAGGCGCAAGAACGATGCAAATATAGAGGCAAAGAACATAACATTAAAGATGCTATTCCAATGTTAGAAACCATCAGTTAGAGGGTGAACAACAGAGATTATGGGTACTTTTGAGGAATAAGGAACTCTGATGTGAGTTGTCTGAAACCCGACATTGCAAGTAGTTCAACACGATAGTTCGACAAGCAGCCAAATATCCAGCTGACAGGTCTACTCCGCCCTCTCATTCCACCACAGCAGGTAGCAGATGTGACTGTCTATCCGGAAGCTAGCTGTCTCCCAGCTGACAGTGACTCAGGGCAGTGCAAGATCTTTCCAAACGCCAATGGAAAGCCCCTTCCACGCCAATTGCTTTGACAACCAGTCAAGTTCCTAGTTTCACTGATTTCATCCAGCAACGTGTATTTTGTTGCTCCAGATTCAGCAGACCATTGCACCTCCTCTCCGCCCAGATTTGCTGCCGAATCTGTTGGGTATTTCCAACAATTTCTGTTTTCATTTCAGATATACTAACCAGCTTAGCCACCATGCACTTTTCACTCGTTCATAAATGTTTTAAATGCCAAGCAGGAGATCACATTAGAAGACTAATGCAATTTACATTTTAGCTCCAAAGCTGCATGCTGGGCCACACAGCACCTTAGACAGCAGGTGTGTGTAAATTTTACAATCACTTTCAAAAGTGATTTTGTCTGTTCTCAGTTTTAAAGGTTTCAATTTAATATTCTTCAGTTGCATATTTCATCTCAGATAAGGCAATAACGATCAGTCTGAAAAAGGGTCTTGACCTGAAACGTCGCCCATTCCTTCTCTCCAGAGATGCTGCCTCACCCGCTGAGTTACTCCAGCATTTTGTGTCTACCTTCGATTTAAACCAGCATCTGCAGTTCTTTTCTACACAAGGTAATAATTTAGTTGATGTAATTCAGCTAGCATTTGCATTAAAACTAGATGACACAAAAGAGCACAGATATGAAACTTTGAGCAAAATACAAAGTGCTGGAGGAACTAGGGGACACAGTAGCTCAGCTGCCAGAGCTGCTACCTTCAGTTTCTCTGGTTTCCTCCCACACCCCAAAGATGTGCCGGTTTGTAGGTTACTTGCCCTTTATATATTGTCCCTAGTGTGTAGGTAGTGGATGTGAAAGTGGGATAACATAGAACTGGTGTGATCGATTATCGGTGTGGACTCAGTGGGCCAAAGGGCTGTTTCCATGTTGTGTAACCAAACTAATCGTCTGCAGGTCAGTCAGCACCTGGAGGGAAATGAACAGATGATGTTTTGACGAACTAAACGCAAATCTGCAGGCCAGTCAGCTTCTGTGGAGGGAAATGGAACCGATGTTTCGACAGACTAAAAATAGGCAACATTTCAATTTACTGTGCCATCATTCCTGCTGAAAATCACAGGGAGAACTGGTTTAAAAGCATATTGATACTCAGTGTCTTAGTTAAAACCTCAACTGTTACGAAGGCAGAAGAAGGGTTTAGCTGGTTACTGTCCTACAGGAAGTGGCAGCAGGAAAATAAACTGGGGACAGAGAATTAATTTAAAAAAAGCTGATCAATCTATGCATGCAATCTACTGGATAATGTGAAGTTTTAGAATGTTCCAATTGGTACAGAGCAACTTTATAACATGGTAAACAGCATTTGATTGTTCTAATATAATCAGGGAGAACAAGTCCTAGTGTGATGGAGAAGTGTTCGTTCCATCTCCGAGAAATACAACAGTGGCCAACTTCTAGACTGCTACTTAGAGCCAGATTCAGCTGTCATCAGCAAAACTATATGAACCACTGTTGACTTTCAAGTTAACTCCGCACAGCCTTCAGTGAGAAGTTCCTCATTTCAGATAACTGCTGCTGTGAAACTCCAGTTTAAACATTATAGAGCACTCCAATGAAAAAAAGACATTTAATGTTAACATTGTAGAGACTCTGACACAAAAATGAAAATTAATAGCCATAACGGTTTGATATACATTATGAAATGGAATTATAATACACAAAATTAGTTTACAAAGCAGTCAGTATGGATTAGTCCATTATTTAAAAGCGAATTTCACAGCACAGATTTTTCAGTATATTTTTACAGGTCGCTAAGAACATTAATAGAAAAACAAGTGCTGAAAATCAAAAAGAAACAAAAGACGTAACAAAAGTATTGAAAATTGTAAAGTCAGGCAGCGTCTTGTGGGGAGAGACAGTTAATAATTCAGGTCCCTAAACTCTTGAAAAGGTTCTGATCAAAGATCACTGATTTGAAATGTTGTCATCATTGGTGATGCGTAACTTGAGTATTTATAGCATATTGTGTTTTTTGTTCTGAATTTATCAGATCATGCAATTTCCTTTTATTCTTTGAGAAGGCCTTAAACAATGCAGCCTGCAGCGGAGAAGTGAATCACTACCTTCAGATTTATGGGCTGTGTCTGATTCAGTAAACTAAGTATGTCAACCTATTAGTGAGTATTGAAGTTGGGAGGTCATGTTGCAGTTATACAAGACATTGTTGAAGCTACATTTAGAGCATTGTGTTCAGTTTTGGTCGCCATGTTATAGGAAAGATGTTGTCAAGCTGGAAAGGGTGCAGAGAAGATTTACGAGGATGTTGCCAGGACTCGAGGGCCTGAGCTTCAGGGAGAGGTTGAATAGGCTAGGACTTTATTCCTAGGTGCACAGGAAGACGAGGGGTGATCTTATAGAGGTGTACAAGATCCCGAGAGGAATAAATCGTGTAAACGCACAATCTTTTGCCCCAAATAAGGGGAATTGAGAACCAGAGGTTGTGAGGGGGGAAAGCTTTCATGTCCCTTTTAAATCTTTCTCATCTTACCCAAAATCTATGCCCTCTAATTTTAGATTCCCCTACTGTAAGAAAAAGACAGCCATCATCTTTATCCGTGTCCCTCATGATACATCACTCTCACCTGACCATGCTCCAGGAAGGAAATTCCCTGTCTATCCAGCATCTCCTTATAACTCAAGCCCTCCAGTCCTGGCAACTTCATCATGAATCCTTTCTGCACCCATTTCCAGTTTAATGACTTATTTCTTACAACCAGGCAACCAGAACACACAATAATTCTCTCTGTGGTCTCACCAACAACTTTTATTATTTGCAACATAAAGTTCCAACTCCTGTACTCAATGACCTGACCGATGAAAGCCAGCGCGCTCTGCTTTCTTCACCATTCTGTCTACCTGGATTGCCAATTTTAGGAAACAACATACCAGTAACCTTCAGATCTCCCTGTTCCACAAATCACTCCAGTAGACTGGAGTACTACAGTCTCCAGGCTATTTATTGTGTAAGTCGTCTTGTTACCAAAAGCAGCAAAGGATACAATATGGATGACAGACAAGAGTGCCAATGGCATCAATGGCTTGAAACTTTGAATATTCACTTGTTGAAAAATAAACCTGAACTACATCCAAATATGTGACATATTCCACAATATATGAGCATTTAGTACTTTAGATTGAGAATCTTAATTAATTGTATACTACTGTTGTTTTGAAATTGAGACCAACTAATTTTATATTTCTACAGGCTACAAGACATAGCTGTGGACTTGGTAAAACAGGAGGCAGATTTTAAATTTTACTGCTTGTGAGTAGTTGGGAGTGAAAAACTGTTGTTCCAAAACACACAGGTGCTTCATCATTGTCCAAGCAACGATGAAAATCTACTTTATGGGGTTCTATAAAGAAATTAAGTTGGGCCATAAGTTTGATGCATGGAAAACACTAATTACTCGGTTTTTTCACATGCATTAAATAACTGTTCAACAGCAGTGATTACAACTGATGTAGTGACACTGATCCTCAAAAGGTCAGCATGACCTCAGTTGACTTTCATTCTCCAAGCAACTGGTTAAAAATTCATGACTGATGGTGGAATTAATTAGGGAGCTAATTAATAGAAAGATGCAAGTGCCAACCAGAAGCAAGGTTAGAGCAAATGTTACCAGGTTACATACCTGGCAGAAATAGATTTAATTAGTGAAAGCACGCAGAACCTTACTTATAAAGCATGGAAACAGGCCCTTCAGCCCAACTTGTCCATGCCAACCAAATGCCTGGGAGCTAAGCTAGTCCCATTTTCCTGCGTTTGACCAATATGCCTCAAAACCTTGCCTATCCATGTCTTTTTTGATTTTACTGTTTACCTTGACCACTTCATCTGGCAGCTCATTGCATTGACCCATCTTCCTCTGTGTGAAATCTATCTCTCCTTACATCTATGCCCTCAAGTTCTTTATTTGCCTTGCCTGGGAAAAAGTGATTCATCCCATCTATGTCCTTTGTAATTTTTCAATAGCAGGGTGACCAAAACTGAATACGGTACTCCAAGTGCAACCTCACCAATGTCTTCTACAACTGCTACTAGCTGTGCAAGGCATTTGCTTAGCTGACATTTATCGGTAAGGACATTGAGTTTAGAATCTGAGACGTAATGTTGTAGCTGAAGTTGCTCTGAAGAGTGTTGACGAACTGAAAGGCCTGGGAGTACAGGTACACAGCACCCTGAAAGTGGCGATACAGATAGACAGGGGATGTGACAAGCTTGCTTCATCGGTAAGGTTATGGAGTACAGGAGTTGGAAGCTCATGCTACAGCTGGACAAGATATTAGTGAAAGCATATTTAGACCACTGTGCATGATTCTGGTCACTTAATAGGACCATAGGACAGATGTCATTAAACTGCGCAAGGTGCAGAGGAAATTCATCAGGACTTAAGGTCTTGAGCTATAAGGAGACACTGGGACTTTTTTCCCCTGGTGCGCAGGAGGCTCAGGGCAGGCACGTGTCGTGAGTAATTACTCAGGGTAGGCATTCAGTCCCCTTTAAAAAAAAAATTAAACCGCGCATGCGCAGATTGTTCTCTCCATTAAATAAATAAATAAATAAACACACAGTGACATTTCAATTTGCCCTTCCTAGGCTTCCTAGTCCTAGACCAATTGGGGGAACAGTTCCTTTCACAGCGTGTGGAGAGTCTATACCAGGGGTAAAGTTGTGGGGAGGGCACGAGTTTTGAGAAGGAGGGTACACAAAACTGGAAAAAACTCAGCGGGTGCAGCAGCATCTAAGGAGCGAAGGAGATAGGTGACGTTTCGGGTCGAGACCCTTGAAGAAGGGTTTCGGGGATACTGGCAGTAACTCACTCGCTCACCGCTACGGCAGCTCTCCGGGCGCGAAGCCACGCAATGTAGCTGGGACTAGAAGCAGCTCGGGGAACTACGAGCGGCCACCGGGTCCCGACAGCAGAACTGGCCGCCACTTTAGCGCCTTCTGCCGGCCCGCTCACCTTTGCCAATGCTCGCCGTCGGAACACCTGTCACCTGCCGTTCGCCGACTTCGCTCATGTCAGCGGCTTCCTGCAAATCCTTAAATTCCCACAGCCGAGTAACATCAATCGCACTGTCGGAATTTAAGGACACGAGTGAGGCCAGCGAGCGGCAGGAGAGAGGTTTTTAGACGGAGAGCTGCCAGAGGTGAGCGGGGACCGGCAGAAGGAGCTAAGGTGGCGGCTGGTTCCGCTGTCCAGCCCGGCGGCCGCTCGGCCGCTCTGCCACCCGAGCTACTTCTCTCCCCCCCCCCCCCCCCCGGCAATGTGGTGTCATTGCACGCCTCCGTGCAAGGAACGTCGCAAGTGGCATTATCCCAATCCCTCCTTCATAACATTCGTGCCCTCCCCGCAACTTTACCCCGGGCCAGATTTCCCAAACGCTTGGAAAGGAGCTCTCCCCCCACCCCCACATCCCGGGAAATACGGTATTTAAAAACATCACCAAGAAATGTACTTACCACATCATTGGTACACGAGCTCCATTCTTCTCTCGCTGTTTCCTAACATACACTTAAAATATTGACAATCCATATTTGAAAACCCCGCCAAGAAACTTGCGCTGCGCATGCGCAGTAGACCAATGCGCATGCGCAGTGCAGCAAAGGCAGAATTTCTGCTGCCTTCAGCCCCGCTTGAAAGTGACGGCTTCAGGCAGCGCTGACGGCACGTGGGCTGCACGGACCTTCCCGTGTTACAAGCGCTGCGGATGAAAGGCACGGAGAATTATGCCTACCTAAGAGATCGGTCTCTTAGAAACATAGAAACATAGAAATTAGGTGCAGGAGTAGGCCATTCGGCCCTTCGAGCCTGCACCGCCATTCAATATGATCATGGCTGATCATCCAACTCAGTATCCCGTACCTGCCTTCTCTCCATACCCTCTGATCCCCTTAGCCACAAGGGCCACATCTAACTCCCTCTTAAATATAGCCAATGAACTGGCCTCAACTACCCTCTGTGGCAGAGAGTTCCAGAGACACACCACTCTCTGTGTGAAAAAATTCCTTCTCATCTCGGTCCTAAAGGATTTCCCCCTTATCCTTAAGCTGTGACCCCTTGTCCTGGACCTCCCCAACATCGGGAACAATCTTCCTGCATCTAGCCTGTCCAACCCCTTAAGAATCTTGTAAGTTTCTATAAGATCCCCTCTCAATCTCCTAAATTCTAGAGAGTATAAACCGAGTCTATGCAGTCTTTGTTCATAAGACAGTCCTGACATCCCAGGAATCAGTCTGGTGAACCTTCGCTGCACTCCCTCTATGGCAATAATGTCCTTCCTCTTACATAGGCATAATTCTCCCATGCCTTTATTATTTATATTTAGTTATTAATATGTTATAATTTTAGTCAGGGTAGGCAGTGCCTACCTTGCCTACCCTGCTGGCACGTGCCTGGCTCAGGGGTGACCTTAACTGCCGAAAGTACTCTGCTAGGAACAGGTTCCACATTTACATCACTGAGTAAAGACATTTTCTCTTGCATTTTATGGTGGCAATAACTTGGTCTCGGATTACCGGTGAAGATATATTTTTTACATTAGAGTGGAACAAGAATATCGCATCTGAAAAACCAGCTGAACAATATAAAGGAGAGAACAATACCTTTACTTCCCCTTTTTACTAATAATAAAAGTACTTTTGATAAACTGGCCCTTTTAAAATACTTGGATACATATCTCCCCACATGGGAGTCGAAGTTTCTTTTAAAAACATTGCGATGATTCCCCCCCACCCCTTCCAAGCAGCAATTTATTTTTCTCCCCAAAACACTACCCCTCCCCCCCACCAGCTGATTTGGTTCAGAAACGTTCCCTGGTTTCCCTCTTTCATTTCAATTCTTTAAAACTATGATTTACATAAACAAAGCTCTACTTTTTAAGACTACTTTATTCCACTCTAACACTTTCCAAATTCGTTTCAATGTATGCATTCATACCCTTGAGCCAGACAGGGATATACAGACGCACCATTATAGCATTTGGTTGTTTAAAATTGTTAAGTACTTTGCTGGGTGTGCCAAGGATTACACGCTACTGTCAATATGAAGCACATTTACAGCGACATAGCTCCAAATCTCTTTTGTGTAAAGCGTGTAGACTTTACTGACTCTGCTGCACACCTTATAACAACATTGAAAAGACATTTAGACAGGTATATGGACAGGAAAGGTTTAGATGCGTGCAGGTGGGATTAGTGTTGATGAGGCATCCTGCAACTTGTTGATGAGGTGCAACTCCAGAGCCAACAAGATCATGGGAGACCCCTTCTACCCCAGCAACGGACTGTTCCAGCTGCTACGGTCAGGCAAACGCCTCCGTTGCCATGCTGTGAGAACGGAGAGGTTGAGAAGGAGTTTCTTCCCAGAGGCCATTCGGCCTGTAAACTCCTGTCACCAGGGACTAACTTTACTGTAGCATTTTAGTGTTGTGTGGTGTCTTTTTAATATTGCTCTTTTTTTCTTTTTTTCCTCCCACAAATATGTAATATGTGAATATGTGATTCTGTTCCATTCTGTCATGTAGGTTTTTTTGCACAATCCGCATGCATTGCCACTTTTCATTTCACTGCACATCTCGTATGTGTATGTGAGGAATAAACCTGACTTGACTTGGTCGGCGTGGGCAAGTTATGCTGAAGGGGCCTGTTCCCATGCTGTATGACTATGGTCTATTTCTAGTCAATTACTTTTATGCTCATAGAATTACACAGGAAACTGGCCCTTCAGCCACCACATCCATGCCCATCATCGCTGGGCCAAATAGCCTAATTCTGCTTTAATGTCTTATGGTCAAAAAACAAATTTGATTATTCTTCAGTCCCATCAACTCCACCTGCATTCTCTTGCCACCGTCCCCCCACCCTCCCTCCCGGCCTACCACATCCATGCCACCCACCTATACTATTTCTATTTACCCACATTAAATCCAGTGTCTGTGCCTTGAAACTAAGCCAAATGCATCCAAGATCTTCTTCAACTGGTTCTATCCTGTGCTCCTAATTTTCATAACGCCGTGTGAAATGTTTGTTCTGCTTTCACTTTCACTGGATTCACCAAACTCCAAGTTCACATCTCCTTATACCAGATGGCTGGCATTCAACAAGTAACCCAGGGAACTACCAAGACAGTGTTCTCTTCTTTGTCCCTCTTCATCGCCCATCCATGTGCACGTCTCCATATTGGCAAGGGGATGAGATTGTGCAACAAATCTTGAGACAAAGCCACCTTCTCGCACAGCATTGAAGAATAACGTTGGCAGATTCAACCAGCATTTTCTGCTATTGCAAATTTCCAAAATGACAAATCATTTGTTAGAAAGGCAGGCAGGAAAAGGTCCCATGAAAACTTTGATTGTATTTTTTTTGAAAAAAGTTCTAAATCAGAGGTTTCTGCTTCCATTCTAATTATCTTAAGTTTAATATGATTCACATGTCATTATTCACTGGTGCTTTGAGTAACTGCAGGAGCATTGTCCTGACAAACACATTGATCAGTACCAGTACACCAACTGAAATTAGCACTGCTTTTCTCAATGTTGCGGTAAAATACATGAAATAAGAAAATATATCTGTATGAATTTTGTTTAGTTGCAAAATGTGTTTCCACACAATGGTTGAGGCACGTTTAATCAGTGCATTTGATCAAAAAGCAATATATTCTGTGCATGGTGATTTGACTTCAACCAGTGTTTCCAGAGGGCTGTTTCCATGCTAGGACAGAGATCCAATACCTTCTCACAGTGGCTGGAACTTGATTTTATTTGGAGTAAAGGTAGGCTTGCTGTGGTGATGAAGCATGGATGTGCTTCCAACAGCCAACCCTTTTCATTTATTAAATAGACACAAAATGCTGGAGTAACTTAGCGGGACAGGCAGCATCTCTGGAGAGAAGGAATGGGTGACATTTTGGGTTGAGATCCTTAAGTCTGAAGAAGGGTCTCGACACGAAACATCACCCATTCCTGCTCTCCAGAGATTATGCCTGCCCCGCCGAGTTGCTCCAGCATTTTGTGTCTATCTTCGATTTAAACCAGCATCTGCAGTTGTTTCCTACACTTTTCATATATATTGTACAAAATAAAAAACAAGTTTTATTTCTTGCATTCTTGATAAAAAAGTTGCACTACTTAAACTATGTTTATTAAATCCAGACTGGGGTGCTTTCATCCAACTTTCTACTGAGCCCTACAGCTAAAACCTATCAAAAACAGCTGCAGCTTCCCTCCCTGCCAATAACAAGTTCCACAGTAAAATTTGTATTAAAAGGCTTGTTAAGTCTTTCCAAGGATGCTGACTGGTCCCTGCTAACCAACAGGTCTTATTTTAAAAAAGAAATATCCACACCTTTAATTGTTTACCAGAAACAAAAGGATAACAAAGTTTCCCAAGAAACTCACCTTTCAACTTTGCATGCATGCTCTCCAATTACAGTAAAGGTTAGCTCCACCAGCTGACCCAGTTCCTAGCTTCATACCTTGAGCTCGGTGTCTCCCCTTCTATCTCAGCCTTGCTATCTGGCCAGATCTTGTACTTTAGTTGCCAACACACTATACGACATAAAAGGAAATAAAATATTTGACTTGGGGCTTGTTGGTCTGCTGATTTTATGACCTCCAAGCCAAATGCCAAGATAACTGATGCCTGGAGCAGGTCGATAAAAGTTGCTCAGGAAATCAGAAAAGGTGATGCATGTGTAAAGTCACCCTCAGCTAGATGGCAGCAACATGTCTCAAAACATTTAAACTGCTGTCATATTAAAAGTATGATCCATGCATCCTGCGACAATTAATTGTTAACACCCATATTCTAACAAGAACAATTGGAGCTTACATGGCAGTTTTAATAGAGGAACATCATTGAACAAAATGAGAGCTAACGAAGGAGAGATAGCCATTTATTCGAGAAGAAAGATGGCGAGCCAGGGGAAGGCGAATTTGAGCCAAGAACCAAGGCAACTGAAGGCATGGACCCAATGGTGGGCACAAGAAAATGGATACACAATTACCCTTGTTTGGGAGGGGTCTTGTAGACATGAGAGGAAGCGCCGTACAAGGCACTGGAGAGCAAAATACAATGACCAACCGTGAAATTGGCAACAATGGAAAAATCAGACTTGGTGCAGTTTAAGGTTTGAGCAGCAGATGCTTGTATGGGTTTTGCAGAGTTTAAGATGGGAGGTCAGGAGAAAATAATAATATATGCACAATGCCACAAAAATATCTGCTACTATGTAATAATTTTGTAGAAGGCAACTAATGGATTGATTTCAAGACAATTATCTTAATTTTGGAAAATTAAGCCAACGTACCCAAGCTTCAAACAAAGCCATAAAAAGTGCTGGGTTGGGCAGCATCTCTGGAGAACGTTTAGGTGTTGTTTGGCTCAGGACCCTTCTTCACAGAGATTTTTGGTGCGGGGGGGGGGGGGGGGGGGGAAGGGAGCAAGCTCCAACACGTTATCTTTTTGTTAACGAGTGTATTCAAGATTAATGCATGTATACAATTAATTTTGTATTCGTGAAATATATTGGTGTTGGGACTCAAATTTATTAAAATTTAGACAGCCAAGGAAATATGAACATTCAAATTTTGTGAAGATAATTTGCAATTATAATTTGCAATAAGCAAAATATTTTACGAGGACAACGCCAAGATTTTCGTGAAACTTACTCTCCCCTTCATCAATATTCAACAAATACAACATTTTGAGAAATGTCCTTGCCCCTCTCCCACATCCGTAAATTCACAACCAAAATGTGTTCCATACTAACCGTTTAAAAAAAAAAACTTTTGCCAGCTTATATGAAACTCTGGGCTCAGCAAAATCAATAATTGACCAACTTTGCGTGTTACTGAACAAGCTACCAGCATATCAGCCTCTGAGAAGTAAGACTAACAATAAACAAGCTGTTGAAAGAACTCAGCAGGTCAAGCAGCATCTGTAGAGGGAAATAGATATTCAGGAAAATAGATCAGTCGGAGGAAGGGTCTCGACCTGAAACGTCACCCATTCCTTCTCTCCAGAGATGCTGCCTGTTCCGCTAAGTCACTCCAGCATTTTGTTTGTCAACGTTTCATGTCAGGGCTGGAACACTTGACTCATCTCTTTCTATCAGCCATTGCCCCTGTACTTCATTAGTCTGAAGAAGAGTCCCAGCTTGAAACATCAACTGTCCATTTTGCTCTACAGATGCTACTCAACCTGCTGAGTTCCTTAACTCGATTCCAGCAGCTGCAGTCTCTAGCATCTCCATTTCCTTTGTTGATCGTTTTGGGTAGAGGGTGGGCAAGGGGAATGAAAAGTTCTTTAAGACATCATCCTAACATTTCAATCAGCATTGACCAATTCCTCAGAGTAGCACAACTAACTGTACAACAGGTAGTAATGGTACCAAGTTACAAATCACAACAAACAGAATATATCACTATACTGCTCAGATTTTTTTTTAACAAAGCTATTCTATTAACCTTTACATAAAAACACAATTCAATTACCACATAGGGATCGGCTAATTATTTATTGATACAACTCTCGCCTGCCTAATCAGCTGTAATTTTGTTATCACAGCTTTGACCGTCTGAATCATTGACTTGCAAACTTTGTGGAATTTGCCCACGCAAAATCAGTGCAGTATTTAAAAAGTAACAATCTACTGTTCAATACATTAACTATTACTTCATTGAACACACTGTGCTGCACATCATCTCCATGGCAATGTTTACACAATTTAAGGAATACAAAAGCCAGAAATGAGGTGTCCTTGGCAGTTTGGCCGGCTATGTATCAGCAGTTACTGAAAAACGCTCACCAAAGTTCTTTGATGCGGAACCTTTTAGCACAGCAAAGCATTCCAAACCTTACTTCAGAGTGTCATCAAAACCAAACGTTCACCAACTTTTTTTGCTCAAGTGCCAGGTCAGCTTAGAAGAAAAGGTAACTTTCAAAATAACATATAATAGCAACATCGGAGGAACAGGTGAAAATAAACTTCTTTAATGGGACTTTATCTTGCACTAAACGTTATTCCCTTATAATGTGACTGTACACTGTGGACCGCTCGATTGTAATCATGTATAGTCTTTCCGCTGACTGGTTAGCATGCAACAAAAAGCTTTTCACTGTACCTCAGTTCACATGATGATAAACTATACTGAACTGGGGAGGGGGAGGTGGGAATTCCAGAGTCAAGGGTCTTGGCAGCTTAAGACTGAAAGCATAAGAGAACAGAAAAAAATTAAAGTTGTTACTTAACCAGTCAAACGGCAAGCAATAAATGTGAATGTAACTTGGCATAAATTAGGGCAGTCAACATCACTCTGTAATAATAAGTGTTCAAGATTGACAATTATTCAGAAATGCTGGTAGGACAGGACAACAGAAAGAGAACTAATAACCCAACAGTTGGCCTTTATAACAAGAGTCGGCGAGTATAGGAGCAAAGAGGTCCTTCAGCAGTTGTACAGAGCCCTAGTGAGACCACACCTGGAGTATTGTGTGCAGATTTGGTCCCCTAATTTGAGGAAGGACATTCTTGCTATTGAGGGAATGCAACGTAGGTTTACAAGGTTAATTCCCGGGATGGCGGGACTGTCATATGCTGAGAGAATGGAGCGGCTGGGCTTGTACACTCTGGAGTTTAGAAGGATGAGAGGGGATCTTACTGAAACATATAAGATTGTTAAGGGGTTGGACACGCTAGAGGCAGGAAACATGTTCCCGATGTAGGGGGAGTCCAGAATCAGGGGCCACAGTTTAAGAATAAGGGGTAAGCCATTTAGAACAGAGATGAGGAAAGACTTTTTCTTACAGAGAGTTGTGAGTCTGTGGAATTCTCTACCTCAGGTGCTCTGGATACTTTCAAGAGTGAGCTAGATAGGCCTCTTAAACATAGTGGAGTCAGGGGATATGGGGAGAAGGCAGGAACGGGGTACTGATTGGGGATGATCAGCCATAATCACATTATAGTGGGCCATTCGACCCTCGAAGCGCCGAATGGCCTACTCCTGCACCTATTGCCTATTGTCAGTTAAATAAGCTGATGGACCCATAACAGCATTTTGGTTTCATGTACTGAACATGGTTTAAAAACAACAAAATTAAAAATGAGAATTTCCAGATGTGAAACAAAATATTCCGTTTAATTTGAGATTGTAGAGGGAGGGGAAAAAAGAATCTGCCAGCAGGAAATTCAGACGGTATTTTAAAATGTGTATGAAATTTCAAATCCGCAATTCAACACATTTCCCCAGCTTTATGGAACTTTCTGGTACAATCCCAAATAAATCACAACTGGTGATAATCTACCTACCAATAATTTTCAACCAATAACCCAGTAGAAACAAGGAACTGCAGATGTTGGTTTACAAAAAGAGACACAAAGTGCTGGAGTAAATCAGCGGGCCAGGCAGCATCTCTAGTGATGTTTTGGGTTGGGACCCTTCTTCAGACTGATATTGTTCATCCCTCCAGTCCAATTTCTATTACACATATGCTTTATTGTCTCAGATGTGGAATATCAACCTTGGCTTATGGGCAAACACACTAGAGTCTGCTGGTATGGAGGATAAATGTTGATAACTGCTCGTGTTCCTATTGCACGTCGTGGTCATTTGAGTCAGAATGTTGCCGAATCAAGCCAAAACAAACAGTTTGAACACAACCCAGCTTGACACTTCAGCGCAGTATTGTTAGTGGTACAGCATGGTTGACTAAGTGTTAAATTTAAACTGTCTGCCAGATCAGGTGTTACAACTGCTCATTCCACTAAACTGTCAAGGAGTTAACCCTATATTTTCCACACTTCTTCCCTTTCAACTGCACCAAAAATAGCCTAATTGTCATAATTATCGTGTTGTTGCTTGAGGGCCTTTCTATATATAAAACAGGCCACCATGTATGTCCAACTAACAGTGATAACATTTGATCATATTTGAAGTGTTAAGTACGTTCAGATTTCCCAAAGATTTGAAAAGGTACCAGACACAAGGAGATCCTGGGGAACCTCACTAACGTGGTGTTCTGGAGCTTATTCAAAATTGGCGACTGCCATTATTCCATGCTTCAGATCCATGTCACAACAACAATGAACAACGTGAACATTTTACACATCCAATGGGGAAAAAACACTAATTGTCAATAAGATACTAATTATGATATTGTCACTTTGTGCGGCATGAGGCACAGCGGTAGAGTTGCTGCCTGACAGCACCAGAGACCTGGGTTCGATCCTGACTACGAGTGCTGTCTGTATGATGTTTGTGCGTTCTCCCAGTGATCTACGTGGGGGCCTCCGGTTACCTCCCACATTCCAAAGATGTACAGGTTTGTAGGCTAATTGGCTTGGTATCATTGTAAATTGTCCCCAGTCTCTAGAATAGTGCTAGTGTGTGAGGATCATTGGTCGGCGTGGACTCAGAGGGGCGAAGGCCCGTTTCTACGTTGTATCTCTAAACCAAATTAAAACTATACTAAAAGCTTTGTGCAACTCAGGACTTGAACATACATTCGCAGCTTGCCCACCAATGCCACAGTGAGCAGGTGTTGGCCTGCGGAGAGATTCCAGGTGGAACTTTAATTCCTTTCTCAATGCACATTAAAAGACCCCCACGCCATGATTTAAACTCCAGAAGGTTTGCCAATATTTAACAATCTGCTTACAGTCTTCAAGAATGGCGACTGGGTAGTCGCCGCAGTCTATTTGCCCTGTTTTGCGGAGTGCATAAATCTCTGCTACAAATGTGTAAATAACTTGCTCAACTTAACACTTTGTTGGACCCAAAGGACTTGGGGGGGGGGGGGCTCGTGAACCACAATCAACTATGAACTCACCCCATGTCGCAAAATGACAAATTGATATCAACAATTTCAAATCTCAGGATTGTAAATGCAGTCACCTGAGTTCAGAGGGTAAAAGATTTGAGTTTGATCCACTAAAATCCTATTTTCACAAAACATTTAATGTGTTCCATTTAGGAACTACATTCTATTCATTTTTTGTGGCATGGTGCTGCTTTTAAAAAAAAACAAATCTATACCATTTTGACAGGAAAATCTACCTGTAAAACTAAGGAGCAGCATCAATGCTTTAGAATTCTGTATGGAGTTGAATGATATTAGCTGCAGCAGTAGTTCCACAAATGGCCTCTTTCCCCTTAGGCTAGGGAGGAGAAATGTTAGCAAGAGTCCTTGCTCATACTGATATACTTGTTTAAGAAGGAACTGCAGATGCTGGAAAATCGAAGGTGGACAAAAATGCTGGAGAAACACAGCGAGTGAGGCAGCATCTATGGAACGAAGGAAATAGGTGACGTTTCGGGTTGAGACCCTTCTTCAGACTGATGTGGGGGTGGGGGCGGGAAGAAGCTTCCCCCCCCCCACTCCCACATCAGTCTGAAGAAGCTTCCCCCCCACATCAGTCTGAAGATGGGTCT
Source organism: Raja brachyura (assembly GCA_963514005.1). The sequence continues at coordinate 32,774,763 of OY740811.1, forward strand.
CGACCCGAGACGTCACCTATTTCCTTTGCTCCATAGATGCAGCCTCGCTCACTGAGTTTCTCCAGCATTATTGTCTATGCTGACATACTTATCATCAGGAGTGGAAATGTGGGGAGGGGGGCATCAAATGGGGGTCTTTAGAAGCCCAAAAATTCTAATCCAGCAACGAGATCTAAACATACCGAGAAATGTTGCACGCGATTCCTGTATGTGAAAAACGTCAAATATTCCTTATCAGCTGGCACATTAAAACATATTTGGAAAGAATCCTGATTTGTAGAGCAGCTTTAATTTACTGCAGACTCAATGAGTGACAGAAATGGCCTTGGTATTTATTACGCTGATGCTTTTTATATAGGCCATCTACAGAAATGCCGATCTCAGCACAATAGTCCTTGGCAAACCAGTTAAGCATTTATCAAGAATTAGAGCACTTAGAACTGGAATCTTTATGCAGCCATTTTTCTTTGTACAAGTCTTACTTCCTGGTGAAGTCCACACACATCACATCCATAGTCTGTCAGGTGCAAATTTTAAACTTAAGTGACCTTACAATTTATTTTGGCATTGCTTAAATGATTTTCCAAATGACTGGTGACAAAACCCGTACTTCGAAACAAAACCCTCCCGTAACAACTCCTTCGTAGGCCAGAAGTCCGATTTGATTTGTATTCTCGGCTATCGATTATATTTAAAAAAGATTTGGTAACCAAGTATATTTCCACGAAATGCCATAAAATGTTAAAGTGTTCAATATGGAAGTGCAATTTACACGCGGATAGAATTACATTGCAACATACTGCAAATGCATCTCACAGAAGTTTTAACAAACTACAAATTTATCCTTGGAATATCATTTTATAGTCTGGTCAACTCCTAGAAGAGCAATACATTGTTTTAAAACTCTCCCCATCGCAAAATTTAAGTCTTATTTTTGGCTTTATTTATTTTGTCAGTGTAAACAATTTAATCTGAAAAGCGGTTACTGAGAGTAAACTGGCAAACATTTAGGCAATGAGTGTTAAAATAGTTTTAAAAGTAACTTAAAGTCGTTTTCTGTCAAACCCTTCCCAAGACAACCAACGTGGAAATCATTCATTGAAGGGCACGGTTTAGTGGAAACATAAAGTACAGTTTTAAGAGGAAGAATAAAAGCCATTTTGTTCAGGACAGTTGTACATTTATTAAATCTTTTCAAAGAACACTTCACATATTCTTACTCCTGCCGAGTGTTTTACTAATCTGAGATTTAAAACAAAAAAGATGAAGTAACATTTGACGGGTGTAAAATGATCGGAACAATCAAGTCAATCATTGAATTATGATGCAGCTGCATCCATTTTGCGGGGCCCTCTGACATCAGAAACTTCTTGCACAACATGAGTTTCCAACACAATTCTACACTTTCAGCGTCCCCTACGCAGGCAAGAGCCATCTTCGCAGAGGGAAACATTTACTTCACAGTCCGAATCAGGAAAAGAAAAACTTATTTAGCCCACAAGCTGCCTCGAAAAGACCACGTCTGGTTTTTTTTTCCCTCTCTCCCCTCCACCTACTGCAGCTTTAAAAGAAAGATGTCTAGGACATTTTTTTTTAATGCTCTTCCACCACACCGCTGAGTTGTGGAAGGTCACTCAAGTGTATTCCTCCAGCTGACATTCCAGCAGTCCTGCAGCACTTTGGCAACTCAAACACGGATGGAAATACACACAGACACACTAAATGCTGGAGTAACTCAGCGGGATGGGCAGCATCTCTGGAGGGAAGAAGGAATGGGTGTTGTGTTTAAGAAGGAAAATCGAAGGTAGACAAAAATGCTGGAGAAACTCAGCGGGTGCAGCAGCATCTATGGAGCGAAGGAAATAGGCAACGTTTCGGGCGGTGGAAAAAGGAAACGTTTCGGGTTTCGGCCCCAAACGTTGCCTATTTCCTATAGTGGAGATTGTTCAGCTCTTTGCACGGAGCGAAGGAAATAGGCAACGTTGCCCATTTCCTTCGCTCTATAGATGCTGCCCCACCCGCTGAGTTTTCACAGCAATTTTTGTCCACCTTCGATTTTCCAGCATCTGCAGTTCCTTCTTAAACATCAACACCCATTCCTTCTCCTCTAGGAATTGGTGTTGTTTCGGGTCCAGATCCCTGATATATAAATATATAATCATGTATTAATGAATCCAGGAGTTGCCCCCCCCCTCTCCCACTGTGTGTGGAGGAGTGGGAGACTGGCTCTGCCCCACCCTGTGCCCCCACCTCTGTCTCTGTGTATGTGTGTCTCTGAGTGTGTCTGTGTGACTCTGTGTGTGTGTGTGTGTCTCTGTGTATGTGTGTCTGTATATGTGTGTCTGTGTAGGTGACTCTGTGTGTGTCTCTCTGAGTGTGTGTCTCTGAGTGTGTGTGTGTCTGTATATGTGTGTCTGTGTATGTGACTCTGTGTGTGTGTCTCTGAGTGTGTGTCTGTGTGTGTCTCTGTATATGTGTGTCTGTATATGTGACTCTGTGTGTGTCTCTGAGTGTGTGTCTCTGAGTGTGTGTCTCTGAGTGTGTGTGTCTGTATATGTGACTCTGTGTCTCTGCGTGTCTGTGTCTCTTACCTCTGGGGCCTCTGGCCGAGCTCCTGCGGTGCGGACGGCGGCTCCTCTCCTCCTCTAGAGCGGCGGTGATGTCGGCGTCCTGCTGCCCATTGTACCACACCAGCAACTCCTGGCCCGGCTCGATCGGCTGCGGGGAGGAGGAGGGGGGAGGAAGAGGAAAGGGAGGAGGAAGAGGAGGAGAGGAGAGGGGGGTAGAAGGTGGTTAGAGGGAGAAGGTTATGGGGGAGAGGAGGAGGAGGAGGGGGAGAGTGAGAGCCGGGCCCACACCGGGCGGGAGAGGTGGGCACGGAGACTAGGCGAGGCCGGGGCTTGGTGCTGGGCCTCGGGGCCTGCGGCTCAGCGCGCTCTCTCCCCTCCCTCCCCCTGGCGGCGCTCCCTCTCTCCCTCTCTCCCCCCCGCGGGCTGCGCTGAGGCCTCGGCACCAACCCGGCGGCGGCGGCCGGAATCACGCACACGGACACGGACGGACAAAAGCGGCGGCGGTGGCGCTGGGCGCTGACAGGAGTGGAGTGGACGGCAGCGGCACCGGCGGCGGCGGCAGCAGCAGCGCCCCCTACCGGCCGGAGGACCCGCCCCGCGCACGCGCATACAACGTCGTCGTCGTCGTCGTCGCCGCTTAGCTCACTACTTTGGTTGCTTAGTTTAGTTCAGTTTAGTAGTTTAGTTCAGTTTAGTAGTTTAGTTCAGTTTAGTAGTTTAGTTCAGTTTAGTAGTTTAGTTCAGTTTAGTAGTTTAGTTCAGTTTAGTTTAGTTTAGTAGTTCAGTTTAGTTTAGTTCAGTTTAGTTCAGTTTAGTTTAGTTTAGTTTAGTAGTTTAGTTTAGTAGTTTAGTTCAGTTTAGTTTAGTTTAGTTTAGTAGTTCAGTTTAGTAGTTCAGTTTAGTAGTTCAGTAGTTCAGTTTAGTTTAGTAGTTCAGTTTAGTAGTTCAGTTTAGTTTAGTAGTTCAGTTTAGTAGTTCAGTTTAGTAGTTCAGTTTAGTAGTTCAGTTTAGTAGTTCAGTTTAGTAGTTCAGTTTAGTAGTTCAGTTTAGTAGTTCAGTTTAGTTTAGTAGTTCAGTTTAGTTTAGTAGTTCAGTTTAGTAGTTCAGTTTAGTAGTTCAGTTTAGTAGTTCAGTTTAGTAGTTCAGTTTAGTAGTTCAGTTTAGTTTAGTAGTTCAGTTTAGTAGTTCAGTTTAGTAGTTCAGTTTAGTAGTTCAGTTTAGTAGTTCAGTTCAGTAGTTCAGTTCAGTAGTTCAGTTCAGTAGTTCAGTTCAGTAGTTCAGTTCAGTAGTTCAGTTCAGTAGTTCAGTTCAGTAGTTCAGTTCAGTAGTTCAGTTCAGTAGTTCAGTTCAGTAGTTCAGTTCAGTTCAGTAGTTCAGTTCAGTAGTTCAGTTCAGTAGTTCAGTTCAGTAGTTCAGTTTAGTAGTTCAGTTTAGTAGTTCAGTTTAGTAGTTCAGTTCAGTAGTTCAGTTCAGTAGTTCAGTTCAGTTTAGTAGTTCAGTTCAGTAGTTCAGTTCAGTAGTTCAGTTCAGTTTAGTAGTTCAGTTTAGTAGTTCAGTTTAGTAGTTCAGTTTAGTAGTTCAGTTCAGTTTAGTAGTTCAGTTTAGTAGTTCAGTTTAGTAGTTCAGTTTAGTAGTTCAGTTCAGTTTAGTAGTTCAGTTTAGTAGTTCAGTTCAGTAGTTCAGTTCAGTAGTTCAGTTCAGTAGTTCAGTTCAGTTTAGTAGTTCAGTTCAGTAGTTCAGTTCAGTAGTTCAGTTCAGTAGTTCAGTTCAGTAGTTCAGTTCAGTAGTTCAGTTCAGTTTAGTAGTTCAGTTTAGTAGTTCAGTTTAGTAGTTCAGTTTAGTAGTTCAGTTTAGTAGTTCAGTTTAGTAGTTCAGTTTAGTAGTTCAGTTTAGTAGTTCAGTTTAGTAGTTCAGTTCAGTAGTTCAGTTTAGTAGTTCAGTTTAGTAGTTCAGTTCAGTAGTTCAGTTCAGTAGTTCAGTTCAGTTCAGTAGTTCAGTTTAGTTCAGTAGTTCAGTTTAGTAGTTCAGTTTAGTAGTTCAGTTTAGTAGTTCAGTGTAGTAGTTCAGTTTAGTAGTTCAGTTTAGTAGTTCAGTTTAGTAGTTCAGTTCAGTTTAGTAGTTCAGTTCAGTTTAGTAGTTCAGTTTAGTTTAGTAGTTCAGTTTAGTAGTTCAGTTTAGTAGTTCAGTTTAGTAGTTCAGTTCAGTTTAGTAGTTCAGTTCAGTTTAGTAGTTCAGTTTAGTTTAGTAGTTCAGTTTAGTAGTTCAGTTTAGTAGTTCAGTTTAGTTTAGTAGTTCAGTTTAGTAGTTCAGTTTAGTAGTTCAGTTTAGTAGTTCAGTTTAGTTTAGTAGTTCAGTTTAGTTTAGTAGTTCAGTTTAGTAGTTCAGTTCAGTTTAGTAGTTCAGTTCAGTTTAGTAGTTCAGTTCAGTTTAGTAGTTCAGTTTAGTTTAGTAGTTCAGTTTAGTAGTTCAGTTCAGTTTAGTAGTTCAGTTTAGTAGTTCAGTTTAGTAGTTCAGTTTAGTAGTTCAGTTTAGTTTAGTAGTTCAGTTCAGTTTAGTAGTTCAGTTTAGTAGTTCAGTTCAGTTTAGTAGTTCAGTTTAGTAGTTCAGTTTAGTAGTTCAGTTTAGTAGTTCAGTTCAGTTTAGTAGTTCAGTTCAGTTTAGTAGTTCAGTTTAGTTTAATAGTTTAGTTTACTAGTTTAGTTTAGTAGTTCAGTTTAGTAGTTTAGTTTATTCGTTTCGTTTAGCAGTTCATTGGTTTTGTGGTTCTGTTTAGTAGTTTGGTTGCTTAGTTTAGTAGTTTTGTTTACTAATGTTTTGTTTCAATTTTGTTTTGTAGTTTAGTTATTTTGTTTTTGTAGTTTTGTTTAGTTATTTTGATACAGCACGGAAACAGACCCTTCAGCCCACCGAGTCATAATGTCATAAAGTGCTAGGAGTATAATTAGGCCATTCAGCCTATCATGTCTACACTGCCATTCAATCAGGTCTGATCTTTCCCTCCCTCCTAACCCGTTCCTCTGCCTTCTCCCCATATCCTCTGACACCCCTGTACTAATCATAATCGACAGTACTGATGTACTAATCGAAATGGAAGAAAACTCTCAAAGAAAACTCATACGGGTCACGGGGAGAACGTACAAACTCCGTACAGACAGCACCCATAGTCAGGATCTAACCCGGGTCTCTGGCTCAGTGAGGCAGCAACTCTACCGCTGCACCGCGTGCCGCCCATGTGAACTACTCTCTGGAGAACATGGATGAGGCGATGGTTTGGGTCTGGACCCTTCATCAGACTGCAGGGAGCAGAAGAAAGCTGGGAGAGAGGAAGGGCAGCACGACGCCTGGCAAGTAAGAGGTGGACAGATGAGGGAAGGTTTCGATAGGTAGATGGTGCGTAGGACCTTCGAACAGACGAAGGGCCTGTTTACGTGCTGTATCTCTAAACTAACAGCAGAAATCAAGGGAGGTCGTAAAATCAAATCGATTTACGCTACCATAAAAGCCTAGCATAGCTAAGGTATAGAAAACATGGAATGTAGAGAAAGGAAAAATTGAAGTTATTCTGGTTGGACAAAATGTTTAAATTTATTTTCATTCAAAATGGACAAAATGATTAATTTAATTTCATTTCATTTTTGAAAAATCCACTCCTTGATAGTCCAGAGTAATTGCCTCCCTAATGAGCCCCAGCTCTGTCAAAACTGACCGATTCTTTGCTGAGTCAATGACACCATGAAGTGACTTAGAGATACAGCGCGTTAACAGCCCACCAGGTCAGTGCAGACCAGTGATCACCCCCTACACCAGCACTATCCTACACACACACATGAGGGGCAATTTACAAGTTTTACCAAAGCCAACTTACCTACAAACCTGTATGTTTTTGGAATGAGGGAGGAATCCGGACCACCCGGAGGGAACCCACATAATCACAGGGACAATATACAAACTCCATACAGACAGCACCCGTGGTCAGGATCGAACACGGGTCTCTAGCGCTGTAAGGCAGCAACTCTACCGCTGCGCCACCTGGCCGCCCCATAACATACGAAGTTAGCAAACATGAACCACGAACAGGAGTAAAGCACTCAATTCCGACACCCTGCCCTGACATCTCCATTCATGGAATTCTACGGTATGGAAACAGGCCCTTTGGCCCATCCTGTCCATGGCGACTTACGTTGGCTTACTAAGCTGGTTCTATTTGCCTGCATTTGATGCATAGCCCTCTAACCCTCCCCCACCCCAATTCCATTTATCTGTCCAAATGTCTCAAACGTTGTAATTGTATCTGCTTCAATAGCTTTAAATATAATAAGGTCATGGCTGATGTGATGAATCAGATTGTCTCCACAGAAATTAATGATTAATTACTGACAATTCTCCACTTCAAATTGAATTTCTTGTCAGTATGATTTGCTAAAATTGATTAATGTGAGGAACAACATGTTATTGTTCTTTGTTTTATTGAATTAGAATTTACTTTTAGATTTTAGAGCTGCAACCCGGAAACAGGGCCTTCACTAGCACTATCTAACACACACACTAGGGACAATTTACTATTTTTACGGAAGCCAATTAACCCACAAACCTGCACTTCTTTGGAGTGCGGGAGGAAACCGGAGCACCTGTAGAAAACCCACGCGGTCACGGGGAGAACATGCAAATTCCGTACAGACAGCACCCATAGCCAGGATCGAACCCGGGTCACTGGCGCTGTGAGGCAGCAACTCTACCGTATGTAATGCACAGAGGTACAGACTGAGAACTGGGTGCTTTAATAGCCGAGATGCAATGGGATTATTATTTCATTGTAGATTTCAAGGTCCAAAACTGGCCACGTTCAACACTTGTGATGGCCTTAAATGGAACAGGGATTAGGCATAAGAGACCACACTCCTCTGCAGCCCACCAGACGCCACAGCTGCAGCACCAGGGAGAACGTGCAAACTCCACCACTGTGCCGTCCTACTGGAGTCTAAAATTTAGAATAACCATATAACAATTACAGCACGGAAACAGGCCCTCTCGGCCCTTCCTGTCCGTGGCGACCATTTATTTTCCCCTAGTCCCATCTACCTGCACTCAGACCATACCCCTCCCGTCCATATACCTATCCACTTTACTTTTAAATGTTAAAATCGATCCTGCCTCCACCACTTCTGCTGGAAGCTCATTCCACACAGCCACCACTCTCTGAGTAAAGAAGTTCCCCCTCATGTTACCCCTAAACCTCTGTCCCTTAATTCTCATGTCATGCCCTCTTGTTTGAATCTTCCCTACCCTCAATGGGAAAAGCTTATCCACGTCAACTCTGTCTATCCCTTTCATCATTTTAAAGACCTCAATCAAGTCCCCCCTTAACCTTCTGCGCTCCAAAGAATAAAGACCTAACTTGTTCAACCTTTCTCTGTAACTTAGTTGCTGGAACACAGGCAACATTCTAGTAAATCTCCTCTGTACTCTCTCTATTTTGTTGACATCCTTCCTATTATTAGACGACCAAAATTGTACACCATACTCTAGAATTGGTCTTACCAATGCTTTGTACAATTTTAACATTACTTCCCTATTCCTATATTCAATGCTCTGATTTATAAAGGCCAGCACACCAAAAGCTTTCTTTACCACCCTATCTACATGCGATTCCACCTTCAGGGAACTATGCACAGTTATTCCTAGATCCCTCTGTTCCACAGCATTCCTCAATTCCCTACCATTTACCATGTACGTCCTATTTTGATTTGTCCTGCCAAGATGTAGCACTTCACATTTATCAGCATTAAACTCCATCTGCCACCTTTCAGCCCACTTTTCCAAATGGCCCAAATCTCTCTGTAGACTTTGATAATCTACTTCATTATCCACAACACCATCTATCTTAGTATCATCTGCATACTTACTTATCCAATTTTCCACCCCATCATCCAGATCATTGATGTACATGACAAACAACAGTGGACCCAACACAGATCCCTGAGGCACCCCACTGGTCACCGGCTTCCAACCTGACAAACAGCCATCCACCATTACTCTCTGACATCTCCCATTTAGCCACTGTTGAATCCATCTTGCTACTCCGCCATTAACACCCAAAGTTTGAACCTTCTTAACCAACCTTCCATGGGGAACCTTGTCAAAGGCCTTACTGAAATCCATATAGACAACATCCACTCCTCATCAATTTCCCTAGTAACCTCTTCAAAAAATTCAAGAACGTTTGTCAAACATGACCTTCCAGGCACAAATCCATGTTGACTGTTCCTGATCAGACCCTGTTTATCCAGATGCTTATATATATATTATCTCTAAGTATCCTTTCCATTAATTTGCCCACCACTGACGTCAAACTAACCGGTCTATAATTGCTAGGTTTATTATTTGGACCCTTTTTAAACAATGGAACAACATGCTCAGTACGCCAATCCTCCGGCACTATTCCCGTTTCTAATGACATTTGAAATTTGAATAGAGTAACTAAATGACTGGGTAATCATCACAAAGGGGCGGTGGGGATTTGCACTATGCCATCCTATACACAAGGTAGACAAAAGTGCTGGAGAAACTCAGCGGGTGCAGCAGCATCTATGGAGCGAAGAAAATAGGCAACGTCTGAAGAAGGGTTTCGGCCCGAAACGTTGCCTATTTCCTTCGCTCCATAGATGCTGCTGCACCCGCTGAGTTTCTCCAGCACTTTTGTCTACCTTCAATTTTCCAGCATCTGCAGTTCCTTCTTAAACACCCTATACACAAGATCTTTCTTAAGCCTGCAGTTTATAGGGATTGGAAGCTGTAGAACCAAGCTTGCTTTTAATGCAAAGTTATGCAGCTTTTCCATTAGTGTAGATAGATGCATGAAATCAATGAGCAATATTAATAGATTCTCAGGACATTGAGGGGAACAATTTCTGTCAGCTCGAGAGACACGTTCTGGATGAAGGCAGATAAAAGATAATCTGAAAATTAGGGCCAGGTTTTTTGACAAGGAAGTTAAGAAACATTTCTACATAGCAGGTAAAAATCTGGGTCTCTCATAATTAATGTCAACTATTAATTTTGAATCCTTGGAGAGAATTTTGGAGCATATATTATATTGTATAAATATATTAGCAGCTGTTATCAGGCAACTGAACCATCTTATCAACAACTAGAGGGCGGTCCTGAACCACTATCTACCTCATTGGAGAACCATGGACTATCCTTGATCGGACTTTACTGGCTTTACCTTGCACTAAAGATTATTCTCTCATGTATCCAAACACTGTAATGGCTTGATTGTAATCATGTATTGATGTTCCACTGACTGGTTAGCACGCAACAAAAGCTTTTCACTGTACCTCGGTACACGTGACAATAAACTGAACTAAGCTATGCAAAAATCAGCGAGGTTGAACATTCCTGATTTTCTCAATGAACGTGAGAGGAGGATCACGGGAGAAGGAGTCTCTGTTCCCATATCTGGTGAATATTTGTTGTCGTGAATGAAACGATACCAGTGCCTGGAATTTCGTAATCTCAAAATAATGTGTGTGGAGAAGCAGGAATAAGGGCTAAGCCATTTAGAACGGAGACGAGGAAACACTTTTTCTCACAGAGAGTTGTGAGTCTGTGGAATTCTCTGCCTCAGAGGGCGGTGGAGGCCGGTTCTCTGGATACTTTCCAGAAAGAGCTAGATAGGACTCTTAAAGATAGCGGAGTCAGGGGATATGGGGAGAAGGCAGGAACGGGGTACTGATTGGGGATGATCAGGCATGATCACATTGAATGGTGGTGCTGGCTCAAAGGGACGAATGGCCTCCTCTTGCACCTATTGTCTATTGACAAGTGAATGGGGATGAATATATTGAATAAAATAGGAAGGAAGAAACTGCAGATACTGGTTTAAACCAAGGATAGACACAAAATGCTGGAGTAACTCAGCGGGACAGGCAGCATCTCTGGAGAGAAGGAATGGGTAACGTTTCGGGTCCAAACGGTTCAGTCTGATGAAGGGTCTCGACCCGAAACTTCCTTCTCTCCAGAGATGCTGCCTGTCCGGCTACTCCAGTTACTGCAACATGTAAGATAGGATTGGACGACAAGGCTTTGAAATTTGTTTCTGGTTAATAAAGTGAAGAGTTATGTTTCTAGTTTATATCCGTGCGAAGGGTATTTAAATATTAGTGGCCTTGGCCATTTTGAATTTCACAGAAAAATTAAATGCGGAAAACGGTCTAATTATGATTTTAAACAAAGGATTCAATGTGGACATTAGATTCCGATTCAGATTCCCATTCACATTTATTGTCACATGCACCCATTAACCCATCCACCACAGAGATCACTGTGAGAAAGGCAATAAACTTCAGTCAGTCTTCCTCCTTTTGTTCTGGGGGGGGGGGGGGGGGGAGTTTGCAGATGGAAAAATCTCTTCCACAGCGAGATGGATTAGGCTGGGTTGTTTTACCTCGTTATGTAAGATATCGGTATTTAAGAGGACAAGCTGTTTGCCCAGAGGGTGTTTACTTATCCACCATTACGTTTATGTTCATACAAATCTGTCTAAAGCACATGCTTTTATTTGTGACCAATCTATTGTTCATTTCACTTCCTCTTTACAGAAACATTGCCTTCCTCTGGTACATGCTGATATTTGTTTTCCTTTTGCTTTTTGCCGTTGGGTTGGGAGGGAGATGTTTTGTGTCATAGGGGGCATCTCGTGTCATACAGCGCGGAAACAGGCCCTTCAGCCCAACCTAGTCATGCTAGGACCAAGATGCCCCATTTTGCCCGCGTTTGGCCCCAAACCCTCGACACCTTTCCTATCTGTGCACCATTTCCTGCACCACAGTGTCACATGAGCACATGACTCAGTGTATGTAAATGTTGAGATTAAATATAGAACCAGCATGGATAGGAAGAAGAACTTCCTCAGATGTTGTCAGAGTCGGAAAGGTCAGATTGAGAGTTATTTTAGACACTGCCACGGATTCCAATTAATCTAAATAACTCAGTTTGGGACTACCCAGTCTGAAGAAGGGTCTCGACCCAAAACGTCACCCATTCCGTCTCTCCAGAGATGCTGCCTGTCCCACTGAGTGACTCCATCATTTTGTGTCTATCTTCAGTTTGCGGCTACCCTTGGTCGGACTTTGCTGGCTTTACCCTGCACTAAACGTTATTCCCTCATCATGTATCTGTACACTGTGAATGGCTTGATTGTAATCATGTATTGTCTTTCTGCTGACTGGATAGCACGCAACAAAAGCTTTTCACTGTACCTCTGTACACGTGACAATAAACTAAACTGTCACTGAACTGAACAAACAGTGGGATCGGTAGTAAAATTGGAAGAGTTGCTCACAAGGCGCATCATGAATTGGAAGATAGAGAAGGTAGAGCATAGGACAGTACAGCACAGGAACAGGCCCTTCGGCCCACAATGTCTGTGCTGAACATGATGCCAAGACCATCTCTTATCTATCTGCACGTAATCCACATCCCTCCATCTAAAAACATGGAAAATAGTTGCAGGAATAGGCCATTCGGCCCTTCGAGCCAGCACCGCCATTCAATGTGATCATGGCTGATCATCCAGAATCAGTGCCCCGTTCCTGCTTTTTCCCCATACCCCTTGATTCCATTAGCCCTAAGAGCTAAATCTTACTTTCTCTTGAAAACATCCAGTGAATTGGCCTCCACTGCCTTCTGTGGCAGAGAATTCCACAGACTCAGAACTACACTCCTAAACTCCATTTCCTACACATCAAGCCCATCTTATGTACCTGCACACAATCCATATCTCTCTCCATTTCCTACACATCCACATGCCTATCCAAAAGTCTCTTAAATGCCACTATCGAACCTGCCTCCGCCACCACCCCTGGCAGCGCAGCACGTTCCAGGCACCCACCACCCTCTGTGTAAAAAAAATGCCCCGCACATCTCCTTTAAACTTTGCCCCTTCTCACCTCAAAGTTCTGCCCTCGAGTATTTGATTATTCTATCCTGAGAAAAATGGTATGGTAAGTGGGCAAGTGTGAAGGATGAAATAATAACTCAGAAAGACGTTTAGTTTGCTAAAAGACAGAATGCGTGACGTAATACGCAGCCCTTAATTGGTTGGCTTTGAAGTAACTTGGAATCAAAGATCAGAAATTAGTGGATAAGATGTGAAACTAATCTCATCAATTTACTGCAGCGATCAAAGTAACAGAGCGAGAGAGGACATCGTGAAAGCAAATGAACACAAAGCGGAGCAGGAGTCAGCAACGCTGTGTACTGGTAGGTTGTACACCAAGTTCTGGACCCACGATAGACACAAAATGCTGGAGTCACTCAGCGGGACAGGCAGCATCTCTGGAGAGAAGGAATGGGTGACGTTTCGGGTCGAGACCCTCCTTCAGACTGAAGGTGACCCGAAAGATCACCCATTCCTTCTCTCCAGAGATGCTGCCTGTCCCGCTGAGTTACTCCAGCATTATCAGGCAACTGAACCATCCTACCACAACTAGAGAGCGGTCCTGGACTACTATCTACCTCAGTGGAGACCATCGGACGATCTTTGATCGGACTTTACCTTGCACTAAACGTTATTCCCTTATCATGTATCTGTACACTGCAAGTGGCTCGATTGTAATCATGTATTGTCTTTCCGCTGACTGGTTAGCGCGCCACATTAGCTTTTCACTGTACCTCGCTACACGTGACAATAAACTGAACTGATGTTATCATTTGTGCCGGTGCATGTGAAGTCAGACCATCACAAGGATGTGGCTACCTTGAAGACCTTGTAGTAGATGCCCCTGTTGATCTCCAGTGGGAAGAGGTTCTGCTCATCGGAGGAGCGAGCCCAGTTCACGTACCGCAACCAATTGCCTTTGTTTGGGTCTGTGGCGTCAATACACATCCACCCGTACTGGGGGAAGTAAACCTGAAAGGAGAGAGAGACAGAGTTGCTCTTGGTTAGTGGTAAGTCCTGGGCCAGTCCTCATCACCAATCATGGTGGCGCAGCGGTAGAGTTGCTGCCTCACAGCGCCAGAGATTCGGGCTCGATCCTAACCACGGGTGCTGTCTGTGTGGAGTTTGCACGTTCACCTCGTGACCTGCGTGGGTATTCTCCGGGTGCTCCAGTTTCCTCCCACATTCCAAAGACGTGTAGGTGCCACAGCCAGACCAGAAAACTGCTTTTTCCATGAGTAGTAGCTCTACTCAATATCCAAAAATCTGTAGCCTCCTTTTGCTCTGGTATTTTATTTAATTGGTGATATTGTTTAAATCAATAATGTTTTATTACTAATGATTAATGTTTTATGTGTCATTCCTAACTGTCACTGTATGTCGTTGTCACTTGCGGACGGAGCACCAAGACAAATTCCTTGTATGTGAATACTTGGCCAATAAACTTATTCATTCGTTCATTCATTCGTTTGTTGTTTCATTGGCTTTGGTATAATTGTAAATTGTCCCTAGTGTGTGTGGGATAGTGTTAGTGTGCAGGGATCTCTGGTGCTTGCTCACTTATACTGATATACTTGTTTATGAAGGAACTGCAGATGCTGGAAAAAATATCGAAGGTAGACAAAAATGCTGGAGAAACTCAGCAGGCAAGGCAGCGTCTATGGAGCGAAGGAATAGGTGACGTTTCGGGTCGAGACCCTTCTTCGAAGGAATAGGTGACGTTTCGTGTCGAGACCCTTCTTCGAAGGAATAGGTGATGTTTCGGGTCAAGACACTTCTTCGAAGGAATATGTCACCTATTCCTTCGCTCCATAGATGCTGCCTCACCCGCTGAGTTTCACCAGCATTTGTGTCTCCCTTAAATGGATGAAATGTTACTTGTTGTTTAAGGACTGGTTTCTAGTGACCAATGTTCCCAATATCCAAGGAAATGGCCGTGCACGATAGAGGCAGAGTGTGAATAGTTCCGACCGTACGATATATCGGGAACTGCAGGGCCAGAGCAAGGGATACCGCAGTGCTGTGCGCGCTTACGACAAATCCAAGAAGGGAGGAATGAAAAGTGAAGCCACATGATGCCACTGACATCGAGTGATTGATAACCAAAGGCCACCACAAGGAATGTGCAGGAAGGAACTGCAGACGCTGGCTTAAACCGAGAATAGACACAAAATGCTGGCGTAATAACACTGTCCCATGGTACGAGTTCATTCCAAGAGCTCTCCTGAGTTAAAAAAAAATCGAACTCGTGGTAAGCACGGAGAATGAACGTAGCGGGTACGTCGGAGCTCGGGGACGTCTCTTAGCGACTCGTAACGCTAATGGCAGGTACTCGGGAAGACTCGCTAACGGCAGGTAAGCTCGGGAAGACTCGTGAAGATTTTTCAACATGTTGAAAAATGTCCACGAGAGCCCCAAGTACCGACGAGCGGCCATTGCCTTAAATCTCCGAGTTCGAATCAGGGCAAACTCGGGAGAACTCTTGGGATGAACTCGTACCGTGGGACAGGGCTTTAACTCAGCGGGACAGGCAGCGTCTCTGGAGAGAAGGAATGGGTGCCATTTCGGGTCTGAAGAAGGGTCTCGGCCCGAAACGTCGCCTATTCCTTCTCTCCAGAGACGCTGCCTGTCCCGCTGAGTTACTCCAGCATTTTGTGTCTAACTACAGCAAGGAATGCAAGTCAGGGGAATGCTGGCAGCAGAATGCAGTTGCTTGCATTTGGTGACACGGAGTATGTTCATGAATCGGACAGCTGCATTCACAGCTTTTTGCATCTGAATTTCGATGACGTTTAATATCAACTGTGTACTTGGCACGCTTTAACAGTAAAGCACTCCAAGGGTCATGGGAGTATTACAATTTGACAATGAGCCACTTTACACACGAGGAATTAAGGAGGCAAACAGTATGTGGGCCATTAATGCTAGAGGATTGAAAAATAACATTGTGCTCCATTTGAAAAGAGAGCTGGCAAAACCGCAGCTGGTCTCACCCAAGATGGGGCTACACTTGTGCAGGAAGGAACCGCAGATGCTAGTTTAAACCCCAGATAGACACAAAATGTTGGAGTAACTCTGCGGGACTTGCAGCATCTCTGGAGTGAAGGAATGGGTGATGTTTGAAGAAGGGTCTCGACCTGAAACGTCACCCATTCCTTCTCTCCAGAGATGCTGCCTAGATGCTGCAAAGTACAGAGAGATCCTTGATGAAAACCTGCTCCAGAGCATTCAGGACCTCAGACTGGGGCAGAGGTTCACCTTCCAACTGATCAACGACCCTAAGCACACAGCCAAGACAATGCAGGAGTGGCTTTGTGACAAGTCTGTGAATGTCCTTGAGTGGCCCAGCCAGAGCCTGGACTTGAACCTGATCGAACATCTCTGGAGGGACCTGAAAATAGCTGTGCATCGACGCTCCCCATCCAACCTGACAGAGCTTGAGAGGATCTGCAGAGAAGAATGGGAGAAATTACCCAAATACAGGTGCGCCAAGCTTGTAGCATCATACCCAAGGAGACTTGGAGGCTGTAATCGCTGCCAAAGGTGCCTCCACAAAGTACTGAGTAAAGGGTCTGAATACTTATGTAAATGTAATATTTTAGTTATTTATTTTTAATTACTTTGCAAACATTTTTAAACACCTGTTTTCATTGTTTTATTAAGGGGCATTGTGTATAGATTGATGATAAAAAAAATAATGAATCCATTTTAGAATAAGGCTGTAACGTAACAAATTATGGAAAGAGTGAAGGGGTGTGAATACTTTCTGAATGCACTGTATTTCTAAGCCAGAGATAAATAAATTCTTGATCAGTGCGGGTGTCAGGGGTTACAGGAAGAAGGCAGGAGAATGCGGTTAGGAGGGAGAGATAGATCAGCCATGATTGAATGGCGGAGTAGACTTGATGGGCCGAATGGCCTAATTCTGCGCCTTTCACTTATGAACATGAATTAATTATCCCCATGGTAAGTTTAGGGTTATATTGCTTCCGTGGGCATATCATTGAAGGATTAGCAACAGAATAACCCCCCAGTGTAAATCAGAGATACACGTTTCAATATAATGAGTTTAGCCAGATAAATGTAATCATTTGCGCTTTCTATTGTGTTCACAGAGTGTCTGGAGTGAACGTCGGAGCCACCGAACACAAGAACTCACCGGCGTTGCAATCAGCAGTGGTGATCTATGTCCTCACAACTATGTCAATATGTTTTATTTACTGGACAAAGTCCATTGAAATCAGACGAGGTTGCGGCACAAATAGTTAATAAATCTTTTCCACAAACTCTTTACCAGAAACTATGTCTCTGGCCTACGGGCGTTGTCTGCAGGGAGTTTGTACGTTCTACCCCTTGACCTGCGTGGGTTTTCTCCGGGTGCCCTGGTTTCCTCCCACATCCCAAAGACATGCAGGTTTGTAGGTTAATTGGCATTGGTTAAAAAAAAATTGTAAATTGTCCCTAAACGTGTCTTAGTGTGCAGAGTGATGGCGTGGACTCAGTGGGCCAAAGAGACTGTTTCCGCGCTGTATCTCTAAAGTCTTTTGCCTTCAAGTCGCTTGCCAGCTCAGGTATGGCTACATTAGTGCCTGGGGGCATTCTTGAATTGGAAAGTGTAGGAAGGAACTGCAGATGCTGGTTTGTACCAAAGATGTGACACAAAATGCTGGAGTAACTCAGTTACTCCAGCAATCATAAAGAAAGCTCATCAGCGCCTCTACTTCCTGAGAAGATTACGGAGAGTCGGTATGTCAAAGAGGACTTCTACAGGTGCACAGTAGAGAGCTTGCTGACTGGTTGCATCATGGCTTGGTTCGGCAACTTGAGCGCCCCGGAGCGGAAAATAATGCAGAAAGTTGTGACCCCACTGCCCTGTCCATCACCGGCTCTGACCGCCCCACAATCGAGGGGATCTATCGCAGTCGCTGCCTCAAAAAGGCTGGCAACATCACCAAGGACCCACACCATCCTGGCCACACACTCATCTCTCCGCTACCATCAGGTAGAAGGTACAGGAGCCTGAAATCTGCAACATCCGGATTCAGAAACAGCTTCTTCCCCACAGCCATCAGGCTATTAAACTTGCCAGCAAGAATGTCATTGTCCTCTCTGGGACACATGACAATAAACTCTCTTGACTTGGCTTGGACAGGCAGCATCTCTGGAGAGAAGGAATGGATGATGTTTTGGGTGGAGACCCTTCCTCAGACTCTGAAAAAGGGTCTCGACCAGAAACGTCACCCATTCCTTCTCTCCAGAGATGCTGCCTGTCCCACTTTGCAGAAAAAGGTAATGTTAGTTCACAAAAGCAGTGATGCATGTTAAATCTGTTGCTGCCCAGCTGCCCGCCAGACCACTCTTACCTCCCACATGTACACGCTGCTTTTCACCTGGGCCCTTTTCTTCTTTTCTCCTGAGAATGGACCATATCTCCTGCCCTTCTGTATAGACCTGGTGGCCCACACGCCTGCAACACAAAAGGTTGATGAAGCCACATGGCCGAGATGTCAAGGGCTCAAAACATGTTTTATTTCTCAGTTCCTTTTCATTTTTAGCTACGATAACATGTGACTCAGTCTCCCTCAGCTCTAAAAACAACCCCATTAAATCCAGCTTCAGTTTAGTTTAGAGACACAGCGCGGAAACAGGCCCTTCGGCCCACCGAGTCCGCACAGACTAGCGATCCCACGCACACATACACTATCCCACGCACACCAGGGACAATTTTACATTTCCATTCACACCAAGCCAATTAACCTACAAACCTGTACGTCTTTGGAGTGTGGGAGGAAACCGAAGATCTCGGAGAAAACCCACGCAGGTCACGGGGAGAACGTACAAACTCCGTACAGACAGCACCCGTAGTCGGTATCAGGGCCGGACTTTCACCTGCTGAGGCCCTAAGCTGTATGAAATCTGAGGCCCTTCTCTAAAACAATTCGGGTAAAAAATGATAAAATAAAAATATATTTCAAAAAATGAGGCCCCCGAGGGTGTGTGGGCCTAAGCTATAGCTTATTTAGCTTAAAGGCAAGTCCAGCACTGGTCGGGATCGAACCCGGGTCTCTGGCGCTGTGAGGCAGCAACTCTACTGCTGCGCCACTGTGCCGCTCTATAGAACGTTGGCGAGGCCACATTTGGAGTAGTGCGTGAAGTTACAGGAAAGATTTGGAAAAGGTGCAGAGGAGGTTTACTAGGATGGTGCCCGGATAGACAATTGACAATAGGTGCAGGAGTAGACCATTCGGCCCTTCGAGACAGCACCGCCATTCAATGTGATCATGGCTGATCATTGGAGGGTTTCAGCTACAGTGAGAGGTTGGAGAGACTTGGATTGTTTTCTATGCAACGTCAGAGGTTGAGGGGAGACTTGGCAGAAGTATACAAAAGTAGGAGAGGCACAGATAAGGTAGACAGTCAGAACCTTTACCCCCAGGGTGGAAGTGTCTAACATTAGAGGGCACAGCTAAAAGGTGAGAGGGGGAAAGATTAATGGAGATGTGTGGGGCAGGGTTTTTTTTTACACACAAAGTGGTGGTGGCCTGAAACTCGTCACCAGGGCTGGTGGTGGAGGCAGATATGATCATTTGTGGAATTTAAGTGGCTTCTAGAGAGACACATGGAAGTCCAGGGAATGGAGGGATATGGATCATGTTTAACTCAGCATCATGTTGGCTTTTTGTCAGGGATTCGAGCACAGAAGTTAGAAAATAGGTGCAGGGGTAGGCCATTCGGCCCTTCGAGCCAGCACCGCCACTCAATGTGATCATGGCTGATCATCCAAATTCACTACCCCGTTCCTGCTTTCTCCCCATATCCCTTGATTCCGTTAGCACTAAGAGCTGAATCTAACTCTCTCTTGAAAACATCCAGTGAATCGGCCTCCACTGCCTTCTGTGGCAGAGAATTCCACAGAATCACAACTCTCAGTTTTTCCTCATCTCAGTCCTAATTCCTCATCTCAGCCTACCCCTTATTCTCAAACTGTGACCCCTGGTTTTGGACTCCCCCAACATCGGGAAGATTTTTCCTGCATCTAGCCTGTCCAATCCCTTAAGAATTGTTTATGTTTTGCCTCTCATCCTTCTAAACTCCAGTGAATATAAGCCCAGTCGATCCATTTTTTCTTGATTATATTGCAGTAGTACAAGATGTTGGTGAGGCTGCACATGGAGTACTCGGCTTAGTTTTGTTCACCCTATTGTTGGAAACACAACAAGGCTGGGCTTGTACGCTCTGGAGTTTAGAAGGATGAGAAGGGATCTTATAGAAACATATAAGATTGTTAAGGGTTTGGACACACTAGAGGCAGGAAACATGTTCCCGATGTTGGGGGAGTCCAGAACCAGGGGCCACAGTTTAAGAATAAGGAGTAAGCCATTTAGAGCGGAGACGAGGAAACACTTTTTCTCACAGAGAGTGGTGAGTCTGTGGAATTCTCTGCCTCAGAGGGCGGTGGAGGCCGGTTCGCTGGATGCTTTCAAGAGCGAGCTAGATAGGGCTCTTAAAGATGCGGAGTCAGGGGAAATGGGGAGAAGGCGGGAACGGGATACTGATTGGGGATGATCAGCCGTGATCATATCGAATGGCGGTGCTGGCTCAAAGGGCCGAATGGCCTACTCCTGCACCTATTGTCTATTGAAACACTAAATTCTGGATACGCTCAGCTGGTCAGAAGGTCATCAAGAATAGGAATAGAATTAGACCATTCGGCCCATCAAGTCTACTCTGCCATTCAATCATCTATCTCTCCCTCCTAACTCCATTCTCCGCAGGGCTTGAATGGCCTACTCCTGCACCTATTGTCTATTGTTTATTGGCTACCTTTAGTTCTATGAGTTTGCCAAAGCAAACGTATAAAATCATGAGAGGAATAGATCAGGTAGATCTATTTAATTTAGTTTAGAGATACAGCGTGGAAACAGGCCCTTCGGCCCACTCAGTCCGCACCGACCAGCGATC
This sequence comes from Raja brachyura, assembly GCA_963514005.1. The sequence goes on from OY740811.1 coordinate 32,795,235, forward strand.
CCCGCACATTAACACTACCCCACACACACTAGGGACAATTTTAATTCAACATTTAAAAAAATAAATAGCAAGCTAATTAACCTACAACAGGTTAACAACCTACAAACTACAACCTACAACTGAAGAAGGGTCTCGACCCGAAACGCCGCCTATCTCCTTCGCTCCTTAGATGCTGCTGCACCCGCTGAGTTTCTCCAGCTTTTTGTGTAACCTACAACAACCATGTGCGTCTTTGGAGTGTGGGAGGAAACCGAAGATGTCGGAGAAAACCCACGCAAGTCTCGGGGAGAACGCACAAAGTTCGTTTAGATCAGCACCCGGAGCAAGGATCGAACCCGGGTCACTGGCGCTGTAAGGCAGTAGCTCTACCGCTGCGCCACTGTGCTGTTCACCGTACTCTTTCCCTGGGTGGGCGAATCGAGGACCAGAGGACATAGGTTGGCCGGTGTGGGCAAGTTGGGCCGAAGGGCCTGTTTCCGCACCGTGCCACTCTGTGACTCTAAACACTCACCAATGCGACTCTCATCAACTGCGGACTGTTGCAAGGTCACCTCATGAGGAAGCCCCCTCAATATCCGTTGGGGCACGTCGACTAACATCTCCACCTGGGGCCCAGGTATTAGATTGCTCTAAACACAAGCAGAAACACGCCAGAGGATTAACTACGACAACTGCATTTAAAACAAACCAGACAAGATTTTCATTCAGAATTGACTTTTTAATCAAAATTAAACATTTTCACACAATATGTGGGCGTATGGAACGAGCTGCCGGAGGAGGTAGTCGAGGCAGGTACTATCCCAACATTTAAGAAACAGTTAGACAGGTACATGGATAGGACACAAAATGCTGGTGTCACTCAGCGGGACAGGCAGCATCTCTGGAGAGAAGGAATGCGTGGCGTTTTGGGTCGAGATCCTTCTTCAGACTATTCGGACCTGAATTGTCACCCATCCCTTCTCTCCAGAGATGCTGCCTGTCCCGCTGAGTTACTCCAGCATTTTGTGTCTATCTTTAATTTAAACCAGCATCTGCAGTTCTTTCCTACACAGGTCAGTGGATAGGATAGGCCAGGTTTAGAGGGACATGGGCCAAACGCAGGCAGGTGGGGCGAGTGTAGCTGGGACATGTTGGCCGGTGTGGGCATGTTGGTCCGAAGGGTCAGTTTCCACACGGTATCACTATGACTTTCTATTCGAAGATGGCCTCTCATTCCATGGAAGTATCTAAAGCCTTATTATGCAAAGTATATCTTTAGATAATAAGTTACTCTGAACTGTTTTCTCGGCAGACAACCTTGGTTCAGATGAAAAACCTGATCTGAAATATTTATTTCTCCACAGACGCTGCCCGACCACACAGGTGTCAGGGGTTGTGGGGAGAAGGCAGGAGAATGGGGTTAGGAGGGAGAGATAGATCAGCCATGATTGAATGGCAGAGTAGACTCGATGGGCTGAATGGTCTAATTCTATTCCTATTCTTGATGACCTTCTGACCAGCTGAGCGTATCCAAAATTTGGTGTTTCAATGGATAATAGGTGCAGGAGGAGGCCATTCGGCCCTTCGAGCCAGCACCGCCGTTCAATGTGATCATGGCTGATCATCCCCAATCAGTACCCCGTTCCTGCCTTCTCCCCATATCCCCCGACTCCGCTATCTTTAAGAGCCCTATCTAGCTCTCTCTTGAAAGCATCCAGAGAACCGGCCTCCACCACCTTCTGAGGCAGAGAATTCCACAGACTCACCACTCTCTGTGAGAAAAAGTGTTTCCTCGTCTCCGTTCTAAATGGCTTACTCCTTATTCTTAAACTGTGGCTCCTGGTTCTGGACTCCCCCAACATTGGGAACATGTTTCCTGCCTCTAGTGTGTCAATCCCTTAATAATCTTATATAAGATTATTCAATAAGTTTCAATAAGATCCCCTCTCATCTTTTTAAATTCCAGTGTATACAGAGACAGAGTGCTGGAGTAACTCAGCGGGTCAGGCAGCATCACTGGAGAGAAGGAATGGGTGGCGTTTCGGGCAGACACCCTTCTTCAGACTCTTTTCTCCAGAGATGCTGCCTGACCTGCTGAATCACTCCAGCATTTTGTGTCCACCTATCACTCGCCAGGCTTTGTCCAGCTCCCACCTCTCTTAACCCAAGTATAATCAGTCTGAAGACAGGTGCCGACTTGAAACCGGAACTATCTGTTCCCTCCACAGATGCTGCCCGACCCACTGAGTTAGCCCCAGCGCTGACACATCGAGAAGTAACGCACACTCACGTTCAACTCCTCCATTGGAAGCACAGGGACCTCTTGATAACAGCCAAGTCTTCAAAATCATCCAGTCATTGAATTATCTCACTGCAAAGTGAAAATAAGTCTTAGAAGATGCAGAACACCCATGGCAACCATTCGCATCCATGCAATCACCCTTAACCTCATCGATGCTGTAGCAGAATTGTTCTTGCCTGGATTCTGCCTTCCGAGAGTGTAGCGATACCGTGCGGATACAGGCCCTTCGGCCCATCGTGTCCGCGCCGACCGGCGATCGTCCCGTACACCAGCACTGTCCTGCACACTAGGAACTGGAACCAATTAACCTACAAACCTGCACGTCTTTGGAATGTGGGGGGAAACCGGAGCACCCGGAGAAAACCCACGCAGGTCACGGGGAGAACGTGCAAACTCCGTACAGACGGCACCCGGAGTCAGGATCGAACCGTGTCACATTAAATCATTGAACAGAAAATTAAAGCAGGCAATAAAAGACTGGGGATACTGAATGCTCCCGGCCTGCCTGCTTGTACCGTGTGTGCTGGAACTGCAAGGCAGCGCCTCGACCATTTCAACTACGATTTTTCATAATTTAAAATAAAATCTGGACCCCTCACGGCCCAGTTTCAATACTTTACGGCCCAATTTTGGAGGTTGGCAACCAGCAGGGTGAAGCAAGAGGGGATGCAGATGTTTGCCACCATGACAGTGTATACAGGTGGAGCAGCGATTCTGCCGTTGTCTAGTGAACTGTACGCAGTGTTCACGTGCAGGCCTGGTCTACACCGGCAAAAATAACTGCTGGCGTGCCAACACCCGTACTGGGGTACAGCGCCAGGGGTCCAGGTTTGATCCAGAGTCCCACTAGGCGATTTTTTAGGCGACTACAGACGACTAGGCTGTGGCCACATGGTCATAGAAACATAGACAATAGGTGCAGGGGTAGAGGCCATTCGGCCCTTCGAGCCTGCACCGCCATTCAATATGATCATGGCTGATCATCCAACTCAGTATCCTGTACCTGCCTTCTCTCCATATCCCCTGATCCCTTTAGCCACAAGGGCCACATCTAACTCCCTCTTAAATATAGCCAACGAACTGGCCTCAACTACCTTCTGTGGCAGAGAATTCCACAGACCAACCACTCTCTGTGTGAAAAATTATTTTCTCATCTCAGTCCTGAAAGATTTCCCCCTTATCCGTAAACTGTGACCCCTTGTCCTGGACCTCCCCAACATCGGGAACAATCTTCCTGCATCTAGCCTGTCCAACCCCTTAAGAATGTTGTAAGTCTCTATAAGATCGCCGGGGTATCGCCTGTACGGTCGTGAGACGTCTCCTCAGTCGACAAAGAGTCGTAGCGTTTTTCTGGTCGCCGCTGGATTTTCAACATGTTGAAACATTTTCAGAGACAGTCGGTGACAGTGGTTTTGACGCCAATGAGCGTAGCTTGACTTCTCCTGACGTACGTGCTGCCGTAGGTTGTGGCCAGGTGTGCGTAGGTTGCCACCAGGTGCTGAAATGATTCTGTTTCAAATTCTATGTCGAGGGGGGGTCCAGTCACCAGTTTTTCGGCGACCTGCTACGACTATGAAAGTCGCTGGCAGTGGCCTAAAAATAGCCCAAGTGGGACAGGCCCTTTAGAAGAAGCCTGAGTGAGCAAGAGGTGCTCAGGCTGCATCCCGCTCGCAGGCCCGAGCCAGGTTGATTACCGAGCCCGGTTGTCGTGGTGACCCCGGTTAGATCCGGCAGTCGGACAGAAGCACCAGATGATGTTCATAAATCACAGCAGCCGGCAGCGAGGGGGAGGTTGAAGCTCACGGCAGTCAGTGTGCGAGCCGCGATGAAAGGCTGCCTGGTAATGGAGGCCAACTGGGACAGAAGCTGTGTGAGTATCTAACACTCTGCAGATGGAGACACAAAGGCCCAACGCAACAAGTCACTCCCACTACTTGTCAGCGAGCTTCAAGGTCAAGGAACATTTAGCCTCGCTGATGCGAACAGGAGAATTTAATTCATTCCTTCAGCAGCACAGCATGTTAGGCCGAGACTGAGAGATATGCATTGGTTTAAAAAAACAAAAACACTTCCAGTTAAACTGATGTATACAGTTGCTCAAGGATTGTTTACAAAATCAGAGCTGATTAAAGGACATCTATAACAGTTGGGCGAGGACACGGTGGGCCGAGGGGGCCTGTTTCCATGCTGCATCTCGAAACTAAAGAATTGTATAAGATAAGACGTTGGAGAGGCCGCATTTAGAACATTGTGTTCAGTTCTGGGCACCGTGTTACAGGAACGATGCTGTCAAGTTGGAAAGGGTGCAGAGAAGATTTACGGGGATGCTAGGAGTAGAGTTGACAGCGGTGGAGTAGCTGCCTCGTGGCGCCAGGGACCCAGGTTCCATGGACTGTTGGAAATGTCTGTGTGGACCGGTGCCAGTTGTTCGGCACAGAGCTCGAGGGTAGAGGGGGAAACTTTGGCCGGTCCTGGAGATTTCCGGCTTTACGGTCTCCTGGATAGCAGTCTGCGGCATAAGACCAGGTTCCTCTGTCCCCCCGCCCCCACAGAGGCCACTGTTACAGCACCGGGCGGGAACTCACAGGGAGAACGTGCAAACTCCACACAGGCAGCACCCGTGGTCAGGATCGAACCCGGGTCCCGGACGCTGTAATGCAGCAGCTCTACCCGCTGCGCCACTGCGTGATGCCTTAATCAATCAAAAAGACCTAAGGCCAGTGGACACTTTGTCCCAATCACGTGCATCCCCCAACAACCAACTACCCGAAAACTGGATGGCAGCTGAAGGCACCTTATGCCTCTGTCCCACTTCGAAACCTGAACGGAAACCTCTGGAGACTTTGCGCCCCACCCAAGGCTTCCGTGCGGTTCCCGGAGGTTTTTGTCCTCGGGCAACCACCTTCAACTAGCATCGCAACCGGCTTCGACTAAAAAATTACCGATTTTTAAAAAGGAAACCACTTTCCACCATTAGGGAGACTGACAAAAACCTCCGGGAACCTCCGGGAACCGCACGGAAACCTTGGGTGGGGCGCAAAGTCTCCAGAGGTTTCCATTCAGGTTTTCTAAGTGGGACAGGGGCATTAGCTCCCTCTGAAGCAAGTATGAACAAGCTAAATAAATAGTAACAAACATAACCAGGAGAATACAAAACTAATCAGTTGTCTGAAGAAGGGTCTCGACCCGAAACGTCGCCTATCTCCTTCGCTCCTTAGATGCTGCTGCACCCGCTGAGTTTCTCCAGCTTTTTGTGTAACCCACAAAACTAATCATCTGGTTATGTTTTGGGATCAGCAAGTGCAGAAGCCATCCTGACCTGAACCGTCACCTATCCGTTCCGTTACAGTGTAGTTTATTGTCACGTGTACCGAGGTACAGTGAATAGCTGTTGTTGTGTGCTAACCAGTCAGCGGAAAGACTATACGCAGGGGATATGGGGAGAAGGCAGGAACGGGGTACTGAATGCGGATGATCAGCCATGATCACATTGAATGGCGGTGCTGGCTGGAAGGGCCGAATGGCCTAATCCTGCACCTGTTGTCTATTGTCCAATACATGATTACAATCGAGCCATTTACAGCGTCCAGATACATAAGGGAATAACGTTTAGTGCGCGTTAGAGCCAGCCAATCATTCGCGGACCTTCACGCCTGTACTCCTCAGACTCTCGGTCCTGCATCACTCCACAGCCTCATCATTCAGCAGGCAAGTCCGGCCCTGGTTTGTCAAAAATGCATGTACCTGAAGTGAGCTTCAGTCCGGAGAAGGGTCTTGACCTGAAATGTCACCTATCCATTTTCTCCAGCGATGCTGCCTGACCCGCTGAGTTACTCCAGCACTGTGTATCTATCTTTCAGTTCAGAAGCAAGTCTGATCATGACTGCTGGGTGGGGGGGTTCGTTCACCATTCGAGTCGATGTCATTGTCGTACAGACACAGGGGAGATAAGCTGCCATATGTCACAGAGAGGCAACACAGAGTCGCACTCACAACTCCTTGCTGAAGCCAGCAGGTGATCATCTATCCCAGAATATCCAGCCCACAGCAGGCCATGAGCAACAGGGGCAGCAAACAACTCACCCGTCAAGTAACAGAGCAAAAAGCCCAGACAGACACAAAAAGCTGGAGTAACTCAGCGGGACAGGCAGCATCTCTGGAGGGAAGGAACGGGTGACGTTTCGGGTCGAGCCCCTTCTTCAGACCGGGAGTCAGCGTTTACTGTCTCTCTTCATAGAAACAAAGTAAATAGGTGCAGGAGTAGGCCATTCGGCCCCTCGAGCCAGCACCGCCATTCAATATGATCATGGCTGATCATCCACAATCAGTATCCCGTTCCTGCTTTCTCCCCATATCCCTTGATTCCATAACTATTCCCTTGACTTTTTGGTTTAAACCAGCGGGCCTGAAGAAGGGTCTCGACCCGAAACGTCACCCATTCCTTCTCTCCAGAGACGCTGCCTGTCCCAGTGAGTTACTCCAGCATTTTGTGTGAACTTTAACTCAAGTCTGAACAGCTCACCGCTTCGGTTCAAACCAGCGTCTGCAGTTCTTTCCTGCACGAACCAAAAACCCCGCTATCAGTGCATTAGAATTTTGCACACACACACACACACGCACACACAAGTGCACACACACACACAAGTGCACACTCACACACTCACACACACGTACACACTCACACACACACACATGCACACTCACACACACAAGTGCACACACTCACACACACACACTCACATCCATGTACACACACATGTGCACACATACTTGTACACACACACGTGCACACACACACCCGTGCACACACACACGTGTACACACACATGCGCACATACACCCAAAAGTGCAAACACACACGTGTACACACACACACGTGCATACAGATGCACACACACGTGTACATGCACATATGTGCACACACGCACACGTACACACGCAGGCGTGCACACATGCGCGCGTACACACTGCTGAATTCAGAACATCTTATAAACACCTACCAGACACAAAGAACCGCTTAATCCCAACGTTGCCTCAATTATCAAATTTGTGGAATTACATTTATCAAGTTGGCTGTAAAAGTCAAGATATTTGAAACATTCCTGGTTCTGCTATTGGGGATAGTCGGACGGGGTGAGGACAGGTTACCTGTCGCAGGTGTATCAGGGTTGGTTATCATCTAACACTATTTATAGTTTACATATTTTTCGGCTACTTATTCTCTTCAGCAATGTGAAAAAAAAGGTGGATCCGGAATAGAAACTGAAAGTAACTGAGAACATGGAGTACAGTCCCGGGATGGGAACGCCATCCTGAGGCCTTGTGGCATTTGGAGCTTAGTTTAGAGAAACAGCACAGAAACAGGCCCTTCGGCCCACTGAGTCCGTGCACACCATCACTTAACCGGACACTAATTCTATTCTACACACTAGGGACGATTTACAGAAGCCAATTAACCTGCAACCTGCACATTTTTGGAGTCTGGGAGGAAATCGCAGCACCCGGGCAAAACCCAGGTACAGACGGCGCCCGCAGTCAGGATCCAACCCGGGTCCCTGGCGCTGTAATGTTGTGAATGTATCTGCCTCAACTACCTGCTCTGGCAACTCGTTCCGTACACTCATCTCCCTTTCTGCAAAAAAATTGCCTATTAAATCTTGACCCCCTCAGCTGGGTGGCATGGTGGCGCAGCGGTAGAGTTGCTGCCTCACAGCGCCAGTGACCCGGGTTCGATCCTGACTACGGGTGCTGTCTGTGCGGAGTTTGCACGTTCTCCCCGTGACCGCCTGGGTTTTGCGGGGTGCTCGCTTGTTCCAGTGGGATCAGCAGACTGACCTTACCCCACTGACATCTCCACACACAGGGCCAGTTAACCCACAAACCCACACACCTTTGGGATGTGGGAGGAAACCGGAACGCCCGGAGGAAACAAATAACGTGCAAACTCCACACGGACAGCATGTGAGGTCAGGATGGGATGGGATCCGGGTCTGTGGCGCTGCGAGGCAGCTGCACTACCCACTGCGCCACGCTGTATTCAAAATATAAACAGCAAATGCAATCAGAACATGTTGTTCTCTAGCTAGAAACAAGGAAATTCTCTGCCACAGAAGGTAGTTGAGGCCAGTTCATTGGCTATATTTAAGAGGGAGTTAGATGTGGCCCTTGTGGCTAAAGGGATCAGGGGGTATGGAGAGAAGGCAGGTACAGGATCAGCCATGATCATATTGAATGGCAGTGCAGGCTCGAAGGGCCGAATGGCCTACTCCTGCACCTATTTTCTATGTTTCTATGAACTGCAGGTGCAGATTATTACATGCAAGGCCACAAAGTGCTGGAGTAACTCAGTGGGTCAGGCAGCATCTCTGGAGAAAAGGGAACAGGTGACGTTTCGGGTTGGAGCCTTTCTGAAGACTATTTCTTTCACCTATCCACATTCTCCGGTGATGCTGCCCGACCTGCTGAGTTACTCCAGCACTTTGTGTCTTCACTTCGTTTCGGAACCAGCGCCTGCAGTTCCTTCATTCTCCGCCGGAGAATAGCTTTTCTTTATTTCTTTAAGGCTGAAGAAAGGTCCCGGCCTGAAGCGTCACCTGTACATGTTCTCCAGCGATGCTGCCGGCTCCGAGCGTCTTGGATGGGGCATCCTCCACAATCCCAACACCTCCAATCTCACATCTAACGCAGCTGCAGACAAACCAGTTCATCCACAAAGACATATTTCACTCCGCAAAACGTGGCTCGGCTTTGAGACAGGTGACAGTCGCCCAGCCAGCTGACAGCAACACGCAGCTCCGGGCCAAGTAACCCTTGCTCTCCCTCTCTCTCTCTCTCTCCCCATCCCAGTTCTCCCACCAGTTGCACTGTCCTCCCGATTGCATTTTATTTTGCACCCCTCATTGTCACCCTCCCCGAGCTAACAATGATCCATTCGGCATTCCCCTTGATCTTTTGTTTTCACACCTTACCCTTTCATTTGGACTCTCGACCGGAAACGTCACCCATTCCTTCTCTCCAGAGATGCCGCCTGTCCCAATGAGTTACTCCAGCATTTTGTGTCTGTCTTCGGTGTAAACCAGCACCTGCAGTTCCTTCCTGCACACCGCCTCACCTGTTGTACCTGAACAGGTGCTCAGGAGAGCAAATGGGAAGCAAAGCAAAACCATGACTCCACCCCCCCATCAGTGGTCATTATGTTCAGCTTCACACATTTGCTCTAAGCTGGCATCATTGTTTCTCAATGGAAGAAGGGTCTCGACCCGAAACGCTGCCTATCTCCTTCGCTCCTTAGACGCTGCTGCACCCGCTGAGTTTCTCCAGCTTTTTGTGTAACCCTCGATTCTCCAGCATCTGCAGTTCCTTCTTTAACACAACGTCATTGTTTCTCAACCTGGATGTAAACTTCGCAGTTAGAACATGGCTTAGAGCACAGAGTGCTGGAGTAACTCAGCGGGTCAGGCAGCGTCTGTGGAGAACATGGATAGGTGACGTTTCACAGAGTGCTGGAGTAACTCAGCGGGTCAGGCAGCGTCTGTGGAGAACATGGATAGGTGTCATGATATGGTTTCGTGTCAGGACTCTTCCTTGCATTATTGAGTTAGATAGAGCTCTAGGGGCCAGTGGAATCAAGGGATATGGGGAGAAGGCAGGCACGTGTTATTGATTGGGGACGATCAGCCATGATCACAATGATTGACAGTGCTGGCTCGAAGGGCTGAATGGCCTCCTCCGGCACCTATTTTCGATGTCTCTATAATCCACCTGGCCACGTTCTGCTGAGACGCTGCCTGACCCGCTGAGCGCTTTGTTTACCACAAGGTTGGGCGCCTGCAGTTCCTTGTGTCTGCGTTTGCTGGGTTACATCCTGGGCCACCCAGCCAACACGCTTTGCCTTTCGCCCTCAGGGCCAGCTACCTGTAGAGGTGGAACAAAACCTCCCTGGTGGCGCAGCGGTGGAGTTGCTGCCACACAGCGTCGTTGCTGCCTCACAGTGTCAGAGACCCGAGTTCCATCCTGACTACGGGTGCTGTCTGTACGGAGTTTGCACGTTCTCCCTGTGACCTGCGTGGGTTTTCTCCAGGTGCCCGTTACCACCCACACTCCAAAGACGTGCAGGTTTGTAGGTTCATTGGCTTTGGTATAAATGGAAATTGTCCCTAGTGTGTGTAGGATAGTGTTAGTGTGCGGGGATCACTGGTCGGTGCGGACTCGGCGGGCCGAAGGGTCTGTGTCCGCACTGTATCTCTAAACTAAACTAGAGAAAGCTAAGCACTCGTGTACGTAAGGAGATCAGTCGACCGCGTGAAACAATCCAATCCTTCCTGCTTTTAAAACTAAAGGCGTTGTCTAAATTTACATATAGAAAATGAATCAAATGATGTCAAGTGTCAAAGACTAGAGGGCACAGCTTTAAGGTGCGAGCGACAGGATCTGAAGGAGATAGATGTACGACACAGGGGCGGTGGGTGCCTGGAACACGCTGCCTGGGGCGGTGGGTGCCATAGGTGGTGGGTGGTGGGTGGTGGGTGCAGGGGTGGTGGGTGCAGGGGTGGTGGGTGGTGGGTGCAGGGTGGTGGGTGGTGGGTGCAGGGGTGGTGGGTGGTGGGTGGTGGGTGCAGGGGTGGTGGGTGGTGGGTGCAGGGGTGGTGGGTGGTGGGTGCAGGGGTGGTGGGTGGTGGGTGGTGGGTGCAGGGGTGCAGGGGTGCAGGGTGGTGGGTGCATGGAACGCGCTGCCTGGGGCAGTAGTGGAGACGGATACGATCGTGGGGTTTAAGAAGCTTTTAAATAGGGGCAGGGAAGTCCAGGAAACTGAAGGATACGGATCACATGCGGGCAGATGAGAGGAGATTATCCCAGCATCACGTTCGGCACGGACATTGTGGGCCGAAGGGCCTGTCCCACGAGGAGTTCACACATTGTTGGGCTACGGTGTGGGAATTGAAGATGCTGATTTACAACAAAGATAGACAATAGACAACAGACAATAGGTGCGGGAGGAGGCCATTCGGCCCTTCGAGCCAGCACCGCCATTCAATGTGATCATGGCTGATCATCCCCAATCAGTACCCCGTTCCCGCCTTCTCCCCATATCCCCTGACTCCGCTATCTTCAAGAGCCCTATCTAGCTCTCTCTTGAAAGAAGTCAATGGAGATTTTTAAGGCAGAGATAGATAGACTCTAGATTAGTGCGGGTGTCAGGGGTTATGGGGAGAAGGCAGGAGAATGGGGTTCGGAGGGAGAGATAGATCAGCCATGTCTTGGCCGAATGGCCTAATTCTGCTCCTTATGAACACAAAGTGCTGGAGTAACTCAGCGGGACAGGCAGCATCTCTGGAGAGAAGGAATGGGTGACGTTTCGGGTCGAGACCCTTCGTCAGACCGAGAGTCAGGGGAGGGGGAGACACAGAGATATGGAAGGGTTAGGTGTGGAAACGAGAGATCAAAGGCGACGAAGCTGAAGGAAAATATAGAATAGATTGTTGTTAGCTGGGGGGGAGGTCACGCTGGGGGGGAGGTCACACTGGGGGGGAGGTCACGCTGGGGGGGGGTCACGCTGGGGGGGGGTCACGCTGGGGGGGAGGTCACACTGGGGGGGAGGTCACGCTGGGGGGGGGTCACGCTGGGGGGGAGGTCACGCTGGGGGGGAGGTCACGCTGGGGGGGAGGTCACGCTGGGGGGGAGGTCACGCTGGGGGGGAGGTCACGCTGGGGGGGAGGTCACGCTGGGGGGGAGGTCACACTGGGGGGGAGGTCACGCTGGGGGGGGGTCACGCTGGGGGGGAGGTCACGCTGGGGGGGAGGTCACGCTGGGGGGGAGGTCACGCTGGGGGGGAGGTCACGCTGGGGGGGAGGTCACGCTGGGGGGGAGGTCACGCTGGGGGGGAGGTCACGCTGGGGGGGAGGTCACGCTGGGGGGGGTCACGCTGGGGGGGGTCACGCTGGGGGGGGGGTCACGCTGGGGGGGAGGTCACGCTGGGGGGGAGGTCACGCTGGGGGGGAGGTCACGCTGGGGGGGAGGTCACGCTGGGGGGGAGGTCACGCTGGGGGGGAGGTCACGCTGGGGGGGGAGGTCACGCTGGGGGGGGAGGTCACGCTGGGGGGGAGGTCGCGCTGGGGGGGAGGTCACGCTGGGGGGGAGGTCACGCTGGGGGGGGGTCACGCTGGGGGGGGACGTCACGCTGGGGGGGGACGTCACGCTGGGGGGGACGTCACGCTGGGGGGGACGTCACGCTGGAGGGGACGTCACGCTGGGGGGGACGTCACGCTGGGGGGGACGTCACGCTGGGGGGGACGTCACGCTGGGGGGGAGGTCACGCTGGGGGGGAGGTCACACTGGGGGGGAGGTCACGCTGGGGGGAGGTCACGCTGGGGGGAGGTCACGCTGGGGGGGAGGTCACGCTGGGGGGGGAGGTCACGCTGGGGGGGAGGTCACGCTGGGGGGGAGGTCACGCTGGGGGGGAGGTCACGCTGGGGGGGAGGTCACGCTGGGGGGGAGGTCACAACGAGGCAGACACAGAACATTAAATCAGGAGGACAGTCAGACTGGTCACAGAACTGGGCTGGGGGAGGGATGGAAAGAGAGGGAAAGCAAGGGTTATTTGGTCAATATTCATACGCTGCGGAATAACAATGAGCTAGTCTACATTTTCCTTGATCTCCATCCCCTTTGATGCCTCATTTTCACACCTTGCCCTTCCATATCTCTGCGTCTCCCTCTCTCCTGACTCTTAGTCTCGACCTGAAACGTCACCCGTTTCTTCCCTCCAGAGATGCTGCCTGTCCCGCTGAGTTACTCCAGCATTCTGTGTCTATCAGCTGGGGGGGGGGGGGGGGGTGAAAGCTGCCCAAAGCGAAATACAGGGTGCGAGATTCGGACACGAACCTTCCCCAAGCCAAAGAGGCCGAGGTCATTCGGCACCACTGCATGCTTGTCCTGCAAACACCACAACGCTTACTGCACACTCACAGCACCGGGGCAAGGTGCAGGCTGGGGGTTTAAACCAGGACAGTCGTCCAGTCCCCATCAGCGGCCTGAGCTCAGCGCAGATATCTGGCCGTCAAGCCCAATAGAAATATAGACAATAGGTGCAGGAGGAGGCCATTCGTCCCTTCGAGCCAGCACCGCCATTCAATGTGATCGTGGCTGATCATCCAACATCAGTACCCCGTTCCTGCCTTCTCCCCACATCCCCTGATTCCGTTAGCCCCAAGAGCTAAATCTAACTCTCTCTTGAAAGCAGAGATCTCAATAAAACAGAACAGATCCTGAGACAGACAGACAGACAGAGAGGCGGAGACGGAGGGAGAGCGAGAGCGGGAGAGGGAGAGCGAGAGAAAGAGAAAGGGAAGGCGTGAGAAAGAGAGAGAGAGAGAGAGAGGGAGCAAGGGAGGGGGAGGGAGGGAGAGAGAGGGGATGGAGGGAGAGAGAGAGGGAGAGAGGGGGGAGAGAGGGAGAGGGAGGGGAGGGAGGGAGAGAGAGAGGGAGAGAGAGAGAGAGAGAGAGGGAGAGAGAGAGAGACAGAGAGAGGGAGAGGGAGGGGAGGGAGAGAGAGAGGGAGGGAGAGAGAGACAGAGAGAGGGAGAGAGAGACAGAGAGAGGGAGAGGGAGGGGAGGGAGAGAGAGAGGGAGGGAGAGAGAGGGAGAGAGAGACAGAGAGAGGGAGAGAGAGACAGAGAGAGGGAGAGAGAGACAGAGAGAGGGAGAGGGAGGGGAGGGAGAGACAGAGAGAGGGAGAGAGAGACAGAGAGAGGGAGAGAGAGACAGAGAGAGGGAGAGGGAGGGGAGGGAGAGAGAGAGGGAGGGAGAGAGAGGGAGAGAGAGACAGAGAGAGGGAGAGAGAGAGAGGGAGGGTGAGAACGGGAGAGGAAGGGAGGGAGGGGGAGAGAGAGGGATGATGCGACGTTCAATCAATAAGAGCACAAGATGAGCTAGCTACCTGCCAGTAGCTGGGGGCCGGGGTCGGGGCCGGGGTCGGGGCCGGGGTCGGGTCCGGGCGAGGGTCCGGGAGCTGGAGGCTTGTCCCCAGAGGCTCCATCACTCTACCCCACACACACACACACACAAACCCATTCTGTCGCCACTCACTATCCGCCCGCCCGCCCGCACAGACACTCACTCACTCACTCACTCACCGGCGGCGGCACAGGAAGTTTCACCAGCTCCTTTGTTACTCCAGCACTCGTGTTAACTCCTTCACTGCCGCCCTGACTTCATCAAA